>JAKZJZ010002540.1:0-15639 GCA_022702705.1 Papilionanthe hookeriana x Papilionanthe teres
TTGAAAGAGGGAGGGTTTGAGGCTGGATGTTCTTGGTCTCTCCTTTCTGTTTCACTCTCTCCCTTTCTTCCTCCTGCTCTGTCTTCAATTCCTATACTCCCTCACATTGTCCCTCTGTTTCTAGTTCACTCTCTCTTGCATAATCTCTCACTCTATTTCATCTCTCTTTATTGTTTCTTGGTCTCTCTTTCCCTCTCTCCAATCCTCTATTTATCTTTGATCTAACAACATCCCTTCTTTATCTTTATTCACTCATTCTCTCCCTCATCTCTCACACTCTCTATTACTCTCCCTCCATCCCTCCCTCCCTTGTCAATTGCTCTCACATCTCAGTCTCACCCCTTTTCTCCGTCTCATTATTTATTATTATCTCTCACACAGCTCTCTCCTCCTTTGTCCTTGCCTCTTTCACTCTCTTTTTTCCTCTCTTTCTCTCCTTCTCCCTATTTCTCTCATCTCTGTCTTCTCTTGCACTCACTCACTCAATCTTTCCCTCATATTTTATCCATTGCTCTCTCATCCCCCCTCTCTTCCTCTCTCTTTTCTCACTTTTTTTCTCTATATTTCTTTCTCTTTATTCCTTTTCTCACTTTTTTTCTCTATATTTCTTTCTCTTTATTCCTCGTCCTTTCTCTCCATCTCTCTCATTATTTAGGTCACCCTCTCACTATCTCCCTTTCTCACTATGTCTGTCACTTTTAATTATGTTTCTCTCTTTCACCCTTTTTTATCTGTCTTTACTCACTCTTTATATTATTATATCCATCACTCTAACCTCTCTCCTTTTCTCTCATTCCCTCTCTTCTCTCTCTCCCCACTCTCTATTCACCCTTGCTTATCTCTCTCTCTTTTGCTTTATCCCACACCACCTCTCTCTCACTCCCCCTCACTTTTTTTGCACCTTTAATCCCACCATCTCTCACACACTCTTTATCTCTTACTCACTTGCTCCCTTTCTCACTCGTTCGTTCTCTCCCTCTCTCACACTCTCTTCCCTCACACTCTCTTTTTTTCTCTCACTCTTTCCCTTTCTTGCTCTCTCTTTCTCTCTCTTCAGTTTCAGTCTCTCTTACTCCCTCTCTCATTCTCGGTCTATGTTCACTCTTTGTCACTCACTCTCACTTTTGTTCCTCTCTCCTCTCCTCTTCTCCCAATCTTTCTCTCTGTCTCACCACTATCTCTTGCTTCTTCGCTCCCTCCCTCTCTCTCTCTCTCGCTCTCTCTCTCTCTCTCAAACACACTATCTCTCTCCTTCTCTCACACTCCTCCGGTTCAACCCCCACTCCACACCCACAAAATCACATTCTCTTCCCCCTCTCTTCCTCTCTCTATAGATCTTCCCTCACTCTATCTTCTCTTTCATTGTCTTCCTCTCTCACGCCAACGCATCAATCTATCTCACTCTCTCTCTTTCTCTCTTTTTTTTACCCTCTCCCTCTCTCATCCATTTCTCTATTTATGCCTTATCACATTCTCTTTCTCTTTTGCTCTCTTCCTCATTCTTTCTCACACAAACTCTCTCTCTTACTCTCTTTTATCACTCTCTCTTATCATTATACTCACTCCTTCTCTTTGACCATCTCTTAGTCTCTTCCTCCCTCCCTGTCTCTATCTCTCTCACCCTCTATCTCTCTCTATATCTTCTTCTCTCTCCACCTCTCACTCCCTATCATTTTTTCAATCTTCCTTGAGTTCTCTTTTCTCTCTATTTTGGCTTACTCTCACACCCTTACTCCCTTCTGCTCTCTCCTCAATCCCTATCGGTCCCTTTATCTATCTCTCTGTTTCTCTCTCACTCCCTGCTTGCTCTTTATCTGTCACTTCTCTCTCTGGTCCTTCTCAACACTTCCCCTATTACCCACTAATTCTCATTATTTCTCACTCTATCCTACACTTCTATCTCAATCTCCCTCCCTTACTTTCTCCTTATTTCACTCACTCCCTCCTTTCCTCTCCTTTTGTCTAGTCTATCTCTCCCACACACACTTTAGCTCTCTCTCTCAGTATCACTCTCTCTCTCACTCTCTTGCTCTATTTTTCCTCACTCTCTCTTCTCTCTATTAATCTGTTGACTCTCTCCCTTTCTTTCTCTTCTCTTTCTCCTCGATTTCACTCTCACTCTTACATGATCCCTCTCCCACTTTCCTCATGATCACTCTCACCCTCTCTCTCTTTTTCTCTCGTGCTTTCTCTCTCCCTTTCTCCCTACCTTTGTCTCTCTTCAATTTCACTGTAACTCTTCCTCCCCTCTGCGCCCTTTCTCTCAAACTGATATCTTCTCACACTTTCTCTATCTCAATCTCCTATACTCTCTTTCTTGATCACTCTCGCTCTCTTTTCCCTCTCCATTTCTTTGTCACTATTCTAATCTCTCACCCCCTCATATCAGTCTCTTATCTCTATCTCTCTCTCTCTACCATTTATCTATCTATTATCTCACTCTCTCTTAATATAACCCTTCATTACTTCACTTTCTCACACCACCTCTATCCCACTTCCCTTTCGCTATTGTTCTTCCTTCCTCTCTTCTTCTTTCTGATACTCGCTCTCATTCTCCCAATCTCCCGCTCTCTCTCTTGCTCTTTCTTCCCTTACTCTCTCTTTTCTCATTATTTGTTTCTCTATTTCTTGGTCCCTCTCTCCATTTATTCAATTTAAATCTCACTCTTACTCCCACCCTCTCCCTGTCACTCTCTCAATTCCTTCTCTCTTCCCCTCTCTCTTACTCTCTTATGTTACTCTATATTCCTCTCCTCTAATTCTTTCTCTTTGTCTATCCCTGACTCTATCACACCTCTTTCTCTAGCTCTCTCTCTTCCTCTCCCATTATCTCTCACACACTCTTCTCTCCCTCTCTCTCTCTCCCATTCACTCTCCTTTTCTCTCCCTCTTTCCCTGCCTCACTCTCTCTCTCACCATCTCCCCATCCCTCCCCCTCTCTCTCTCATGCACTCATGCTCTTTTTCTCTCCCTCTTCCAACTCATCCCACCCTCTCTCCCATTAATTCTCATTGTTTCACTTTATTTATCCTACATTTCTCTCCCAACCTCCCTCCCTTCCTTTCTCCTTATTTTGCTCCCTCCCTCCTTCCTTCCCTTTCTGCCTAGTCTATCTCTCTCACACAAACTTTATCTCTCTCTCTCTCACTCTCTCGCTCTCTTTTTCCTCACACTCTCTTCTCTCTATCTCTCTTGCACTCTCTCCCTTTCTTTCTCTTCTCATTCTCCTCAATTTCACTCTCACTCTTACATGCTCCCTCACCCTCTCTCTCTTTTTATTTGTTCTTTCTCTCTCCCTTTCTCCCTACCTCTCTCTCTTTTATTTCACTGTAACTCTTCCTCCCTCCCCCTCCCTCCCTTTCTCCTAAACCCATATAGTCTTACACTTTCTCTATCTTAATCTCTAAGGCTTCCTTTCTTGATCTCTCTTGCTCTCTTTTCCCTCACTCTCCATTTCTTTCTCACTATTTTATTCTCTCTCCCCCCTCATATCATTCTATTATCTCTATCTCTCTCTCTGTCTACCAATTTATTTATCTATTCTCTCGCTCTCTCTTAATCTAACCCTTTATATCTATTTCTCTGACTTCTACTCCCTTTCTTGCTTTTTGTTACATATCTCTTGCTTTATCTTCCTTCACTCTCTCTTCTATCTCTATTTCTCTCTCACTCTCTCCTCTCTTCCTCCCTCTTTCTCTTTAGTTTCACTCTCTCTTACTCTCCCTCATTTTTACTCTCTTTGCTCTCTCTTTAACTTATTCTCCCTTCTCTGCTATCTCTCCTCTCACTCTTTTTCTCCCTCTATCCTCCATATATTCTCTCTCTTCCTCTCTTGCTTCCTTCTCGCTCTCCCTCCCTTCCCCTCTCTCACTCACTCTATCTTCCATTCTTCCACACTCACACCCCTCTACCTCCCTTTCGCCTCTCCATCTCTCTCAAGCTCTCTTTCTCCAACTCATTCTTTTGCTCTTTGTCCACTCTCCTAATCGAGCATTCTCACTTGCTCTATCTTCCATCACGCTCACTTTTCTCTTTATTTTTCTCTCAATTTCTCCCTTTTCTCAGTCCCTAAATCTCTTCAATCTCTCTGACTTCCTCCATCTCTCCCTTTCTCACTCTCCGCCCCTCTCATTCTCTGTTCTATCTCTCTTCCTCTCTCTTGCTCTCTCATATCATTCTATCTTCTCTCTATTTACTAACTCATTTTCTCTCTATCTCTCACTCTCTCTCTGTTCCTTGTACTCCTAACTTCTCTGAATCCCTTTCTTTTCTCGCTTTCCCTCTCTTCTCTCATTGTTTCGTACTTTCTCTCACATTTTTAACTCTCTCCCTCCTCTCTTTCCTCTCTCTCACTCTTATTATTTTACTATTATTCTCAATCTTCCCCACTCTCTCCTTCCCTCCTTCTCTCCTTCTCTCCATAATTCATTCTCTTTCTTAGTCTCCCTCTTCTCAATTATTCTTGCTCTCACTCCCATTCCTCCTTCCTAATCTCTCTCTTTCTATCTCCTCCTAGTCTCTCTTTCCCTCCCTTACGTCCTCTCCCTCACACACTCTCTTTTTCTCTCTGTATCTTACTCACTCCATCTTATTTGCTTTTTTTAAGACTCCCCTATGTCAAACCCTCTCTCAAACACACTCTATCACTCTTCTTCTTTCTTTCACCCTTTCTCTCCTCTATTCTACCCTCTCTCTCTCTATGTCGCTATCGCATACCTTTTTGATATTTGTCTCACTCCTCTCTATCCTCCCCCTTTTCTCTTCTCTCTTTCTCCTCTCTCTCACTATCTCTCACTCTTCTTTAGCTCACACTCTCTTACTCTATCTTCCTCTCATTCTCTCTCAACTTTTCCACCCTCTCTCCCATTTGTCCATCTCTTTCTTTATCTCATTCGCTCTCTTCCCTCCTTCCCTCTCACTTCTCTCTTCTTCTCTCACTCCCCCTCTCTCTCTTAACCTCCATCTTTCAAATTCTCAATGGCTTACCCTCTCCCCAACTTTCTCATCTTCTCTCTCTCCTTATCCCTCACAAACCCTCCCTCTATTTTTCTCACTCCCTCAATCGTGCCCTGTCATTGTCTCCCTTAACTAGCTCACTCTTCTCTCTCCATCTCAGACACTCATACACTCTCTCACACTTTAAATCACCCTGATCTAACTCACCCTCCTTAGCTCCATTTATTGTTCTTTATCTCACTCTCTCTTATTATCTTGTTCTTTTTTGCTCTATCTCTCTCTATCTCTCTCTCACCCTCCATCCATCTCTCTCCATGTCTTCCTCTATATCTCCCACTCTCTACCATGCACTAGTCATCTTTTGTTATATCTTCCCTGCTTATCATTTTTGTCTCCTTTCTATTTCACTCTCTCTCCCTTTCTTCCTCCTCGCTCTCTTAAATTCCTATACTCCCTCCCTCTATCCCTATGTTTCTAGTTCACTCTCTCTTGCTCAATCTCTCACTCTATTTCATTTCTCTTTATTGTTTCTTGCTCTCTCTTTCCCACTCTCAAACCTCTATTTCTCTTTGATCTAACAACCTCCCTTCTTTATCTTTATTCACTCATTCTCTCCCTCATCTCTCACACTCTCTATTACTCTTCCTCCATCCCTCCCTTGTCAATTGCTCTCACATCTCACTCTCGCCCCTTTTCTCTATCTCATTATTTATTATTATCTCTCACACAGCTCTCTCATCTCCTTTGTCCCTGCCTCTTCCACTCCCTTTTTTCCTCTCTTTCTCCCCTTCTCCTCATTTCTCTCCTCTCTCTCTTCTCTTGCACTCACTCACTCAATCTCCCTCGTTCCCTCATATTTCATCCATCGCTCTCTCATCCCCCATCTCTTCCTCTCTTTTTTTCACTTTTTTTCTCTATATTTCTCTCTCTTTATTCCTCATCCTCTCTCTTCCCCTCTCTCATTATTTATCTCGCCCTCTCACTTCTCTCTAACCCACTCTCTCTAACTCAATCTCACTCCATCTCTTTCTCTCCCTCTCCATCTCCTTCTCTCTTTCTCATTCATTCTCTTAATCTTTCTCCCTATCTCCATATTGCTCATTATCTTTTCCTCACCCTCTTCCCCTCTTCCTTTCTATCTCCCCCACTTCTTTCTTGCTCTCTCTCACTTTCTCACTTCCCCTCTCATCAATCTCTCTCTCTCTCCCCCTCTCTGCCCCTTCTCACTCTCTCCCTTACTCTTGCCCTCTATCTCTCTCTTTATCACTGTCTCCCTTTCTTAGTATGTTTTTTACTCTCAATTATGTTTCTATCTCTCCCGCTCTTTTCCTTTCTCTTGCTATCTTTTCCTCTATTTACTCTCGCCCTCTATCTGTCTCTTTCTCACTCTCTCTCTTTCTCACTACGTCTCTCACTCTCTATTTTGTTTCTCTCTCTTGCTATCTTTACTTACTCATTATATCCCTATATCCATCACTTTATATCACTGCTTTCTTCTCATTCTCCATCACCTCTCTTTCTCACCCCCTCTCTCTTATTGTATTACTTCCCCTCCCTCCCTCCCTCCCTCCATCCATCCCTCCATCCCTCCTTATTTCACACTCTGTTCCCTCGCTTACCTGACTCTCTATTCTTTCTTGATTTCTCTCTTATTTTCTCTCTCTCTATTTCTGGCTCCCTCACTCTCTTCAATTTCATTCTCACTGTTACTCTCTCACTCTCTTCTGTCTCTATTTTTCTCTTTCCCTCTCTCTCCCTTTCTCTCTTGGAAGGGAGAGGGATTAAAGGAGTGAAAGAGCGAGGGAGCACGAGAGAGAGGTAGTGAGGGATAATAAGCATGTTAAAAGTGAGAGATAGAAGATATATCAAGAGAGAGAGGTAAAGAGAGATGGAGGAAGTGAGGGAGAAAGTGGGACAAAAGGAGGAAGTGAGAGGGTTTAAAGAGATAGTATGAAGGAGAAGGTAACAGAGAGAGAATGGGTGACAAAGTGAGAAGAGAGGCTGTGGGAAGATCGAGTAAGAGTAAGTGAGAGGGGTAAATAGAGGGGAAGAACAAGAGAATGGTGAGAGAGGGTGCATGAGAGCGGGAGATATAGAGGGGGAGTGATGGAGATGAGAGAGAAAGAGAGAGGTAGGGTTGGAAGCAAGAGAGAAGGGGAGAGAGATTGGAGGATAGAATGAGAGAGAGAGTGTAAGAGGAAAGAGAGAAAAGAGAGAAATAACGGAGAGTGTAAAAGAATATATGATCGATAAATGGAATAGAGAGTGAGAAAAATAGAGAATAATGGTGAAGAGGATAGAGAGTGAAGAGAAAAGGATGGAGTGAGGGAGAGAGAGAGAGGATAGAATGAGCGAGAAAGAACAAGATAGTAAGATAGAGTGAGATAGAGTGCAAGAAAAGGAACTACAAAAGGTGAGAGGGAGAGAGATTAGGAGGGAGTGAGAGAGTGTTTGAGTGTGCTAGATGGAGAGAGAAGAGTTAGCAACATAATGGAGACCTAGAGAGGGCACAAATGAGGGAGTGAGAATTAAAGAGGGAGAGAATGAGAGTGATAAAGAGAACAATTGTGAGAGAGTGAAAGAGATCTAGAGAAAAAAGAAAGAGAGAGTGAGGGAGACTAGAGGATATATGAAAGGGAAAGAGGGAGATGAACAAGAGTGAAAAAAGATAATAGGAGGGTGAGAAAGGAGAGAGATAGTGGGCAAGGGAGGGAGGAAGAGTAGAGAGAGATAGAGAGCTAGATAGTGAATGAGAGAATGAGAAAGAGAGACAGAGTGGGAAGGAGGGAAGTGAGAATGAGAGGGAGAGAGAGTGGGGGAATATGGAGAGAGAGTGAGAGGGAAGAGAAGAGAAAACAATAAAAGAGAGATAAGAAGAGAGAAGGAACAAAGAATTAGAATGGAGCGAGATAGAATGAAAGTGATATATACATGAAGAGTTGGATTGAAAGAGAGAGTGTGCGTGTGTAGGAGAAAGAGAGGGAGTGTGTGTGTGTGTGTGAGTGAGTGTAATGGAAAAATGAGTAATATAAGTTAGAGTAAGAAAGATAAGGAATAAAGAGTAAAAAATAGAGAGACAGGGGGAGTGAGAGAGATTGATGAAAGGGAGTGATAAAGGTTGAGAGAGTGAGAGAAGAAGAGAGAGAAGAAAGAGTGAAGGAAGATAGAGCAAGGGATAGTAATATAGAAGAAACGAGGGAGGGAGAATAGGAGAATGTGTGAGAGAGAGGGAGAGAGTGAGAGAGAGGAAATTAGGGAGGGATAGTGATTGAGAGGGAGGGAGGCAGTGGGGGATAAAAGAGGAGAAAGTGTGTGAGGAGAGAGGGAAGAGATGCTAATAGAAGAGATAGTAAGAGCGCTCATGAGAGAGAGAATATTGAGTGAGAAAGAGAGGGATAGGGAGTAAAGTGAGTGAAATTGACGAGAGAGAGTGGGAGCGAGAAAGAGGTTAAAAAGCAATAGAGAAATAAAGAGAGAAGAGAAAGCGAGGGAGCGAGAACAAGATAAAAAGGAAGAGAAAAAGATAAAGAGGAGAGGAGGATAATATGTGTTCTCTCTCTTCCTCTCTTACACTTTTATGTTACTTTATTCTCCTCACCTCTTACAATTTCTCACTATCTATCCCCCACTCTATCTCGCTCTCCCTTTCTCGCGCTCTCTCCCCGCCCACTATCTCTCACACTCTCATCTCTCTATATCTTTCTCACACACATAAGCTGTCTATTTACCTCCCTCTTTCCCTCCCTCACTCTCCCTCTCTCCATCTCCCATCACTCCCTTCCCCCTCTCTCTCACTCATTCTCTTATTCACCTTCCATCTCGCTCATTTTTTCACACATTATTCTCACTCTTTCTTACTATATATTTTATTCCTCTCACTTCTATGACTTTTCTTCTCCCTCTATCCTCCACTCCCTCTCTCACTCTCTCAATCTTTCTCTCGTTCTCCCTCTCTTTCATTCTTGTGCTCTCTCTATGTGTTTGTTATCTCACTCTCTTCTCTCACTCTATCATTTGCTCTTTCCTTCTCCATCCTCCATCCCACTCTCACTTTCCTTACGCTTCTCTATTTTCTCTCTATTTCTCACTCATTTTACTTACACTCATTCCATCTCTCTCTATCCCTATTTATCTCTATCTCTATACCTCTTGCCCCTCTCTTCTTTCTCTCTTTATCTTTCTCTCCCACTCTGCCTCTATCTCCCTCTATCTACCTCTCATTCCATCTCCCTCTCCCTCCATCCCTCCTCTATTTTTCTCTGCCACTCTCTACCTCTACCTCTATCCATCTCTCTCCTCCACCTCTTATTCTCATACTGTTCCTCGCTCTCTCTTCTATCATGATCTCCTACACTCCCTCCCTTTATTTCTTTCTTTCCTTATATATATATATCCTCTCACACTTTCACTCCCTCTATCCAACACATCTCTCTACCCTCTCTATTCTCACTCTCGCACACTCTCGCTCTCTCCCTTGCTCTCCCTCTCTCTCTCACTCTCTATTCCAACTTTATTATTGCATTGTTGCTCAGTTCATCTCTCTTATGTCGCTTATTCATTTCTCTCATTACTTAACTCTTTTTCTCCTTCTATCTCCCTCCCTCCCTCCCTCCCTCTCATTAAATCCTTTTCTCTTCTCACTCTTTTCTCCTCTTCTCTCTCTAATTATTTCTTAATTTAGCTCACACTTCCCTCCCTACCCTCCCTTCCTCCCTCTTCTCTCTCTCTTTATCTTCCTAACTCTGACTCTCTATCTATTTCTCATTCTTCTGCTCCCTTTCTTGCTTTCTTGCTCTTTCTTCCTTTACTCTCTCTTCTATCTCTATTTCTCTCTCACTCTCTCTCACTTTTCTCTTTCCCCTCTATATTTCTCCGTCTTTCTCTCTCCCCTCTCTCTTTCACACACTCTCTCACTCTCGCCCTCAACCTCTGCATATCCCTCCTTCTCTCTCACAATGTCTCTCTCGATCTATCTCACTCGTTCTCTTGCATTCCATTCCTCTGTCCCTCTCACTAACCCTCTCTTGTCTTACTCTCACTTTGCCTACCCACCTTCCCATCTCTCTCATTACATCTCATTCATTCTCTTCCTCCTCTTTTCTCTCACTATCTGTTTCTCTCCATCTGTTACTCTCTCTTTCACTGACTCTTCCTCTCGCTGCCTTTCTCACTCTTTTCTCTTTCTCCCTCTCTCTCTATCACTTGATCTCTCTTTCCTGCTCTCACCAAGTTTATATTTTGTTGCTCTTCTCTCCCTATCTCTCAGATTTGTGCTCTTTCTCCCCCCGTTATTTCTGCCTCCCACCCCCTCTCCCTCCATGCCTCCCTCTCACTCTATCCCAAACATCTCTCCAAGTACTTCCCTTTTTTTCTCTATCTCTCTCTTTCCATCTTTCACTCCATCATTTCCTGCATCCCTTTCTCTCAACCTCATATCTTCTCTTACTTTCTCCATCTCAATCTCTTGAGCTCCCTTTCTTGCTCTTCCCCACTCTCTCTCTTTCCTCCCTTTCTCTCTCCCACCCCTTTCTTTCACACACAACCTCTATCTCTTCCTCTCTCTTGCTCAATCTTTCACACACACTCTCGCTCTCTCTCCCCTTCTTGTTCCGTCCCTCTCTCTCAAATTTACTCTATCTCTCCCTCACTCCCTCTCTCTCTAAACTCTTTTTTATCTTGATTTCTCTCTCCTCTTGCCCTTTCTCTCCTTCCTCCTCCTCCCTCCATCTCTTCTCTCTCTTTACTCACTCTTTCACTCTCTCACTCTCTCTCTTGCACTCACTCCCACGCTCACTCTCTTTCACTTTTTCTCACATCTTGCTCTCTCCCCTCGAATCCATCTCATTATTTCTTATTTTCCCTCACACATCTCTCTTTCCTCTCGATCCCTCCCATCAAGAGGAGAGAGAGTCCTAAGATAGGGAGTGAGGTAGAAAGAGGGAGGGATAGAGAGGAATTAGAGATGTATGAGAGAAAATAAGAAATAATGAGATGGATTTGAGAAGAGAGAGAAAGATGTGAAAAAAATTGAGAGCGTGAGTGAGAGAGTGAGAGTGAAAGAGAGAAGAGTGAGCAAAGAGAGAGAAGAGAGGGTGATAGATGAAAGAGAAAGAGAGAGGACAGAGGGAGTGTAAGAGAGAGCAAGAAAATGATAAAGAGAGATGAAATAAAGAATGAGAGAGTGAGCAAGAGGGGGAGTGAACTAGAAATAGAGAGATAGAGGGAGGGAGTGATAGGGATTGAAGGGAGAGCTAGAGGGTGAAAAGTTGAGAGAATGAGACAAAATAGAAAGAGAAGAGAGACTCGGAGAAGACAAAACAAAAGTTTGGAAGTGAGAGGTAGAGAGAGATATATAGAGGAGCATATAGAGAGAGATAGAGGGGGAAGGGAGATGGAGAGGCAGAAGGCGGGAGGGAGGAAGAGGGAGGGAGGAAGAGGCTGGGCGATAGTTGGAGAGAAAGAGTGAGCAAAGAGATAGGAGAGAGTGATAAAAGAGAGCAAGAGAGAGTGTGTGAGAGGGTAAAAGAGAAAGAGAAGAGATAAGTCATAAAGAGAGAAAATAATGCGAGAGGGAGAGAGTGAGGAAGAGGGAGAAGAAGGGGGAGTGAGAGAGATTGAAGAGTATGAGTGAGAGAGAAGAGAGAGTGAGGGAGGATAAAGAGAGAGTGAGCAAGAGCGAGAGAGGGGGTGAGAATATGATTTTGGAGCAGGAATGAACCAGAAGAATGTGAGAGGGGGAGAGCCATAGTGTGTCTAAGAGAGAGAAGGAGAGAGGGAGAGAGAGGGAGGGAAGGAAGCAAAAGACAGGTGGAGAAAGGGAGAGAAAAATTATGAGGTGAGAGACAAGAGAAAGAAATAAGTTGGAGTGTGTGAGAGAGAGTGAACATAAAGCGAGAAAGGGTGAGGGAGAGAGGGAGTAAGAATGAGAGTGAAACTGAGCAGAGAGAATGAGGGAGCAAGAAAGGGAGAGAGTATGAAAGACAAATAGAGAGAAGAGACTGTGATAGAATAGAGAGCATGAGAAAGGGAGAGATTAGCGAGCGAGAGAGGGAGCAAGAAAGTAAGAGACGAGTGTTGGAGAGAGAGAGAGAGATTAAGGGATTGAAAGAGGGAAGGAGAGCAAGAGATGTCAGAGACAGAAGAGTCAGTTAGAGAGGAATAAAGTGATATTGAATAGAAAGAGAGAGAGAGAGAGAGATGGAGGTAGTGAGGGAGAAAGAGAGAAAGAAGGAGGAAGTGAGAGGGTTTAATGAGAAAGTGAATGGGAGAGAGAGTGAGAAGAGAAGCTGAGGAACGACTGAGTAAGACTAGTGAGTGAGGGATAAAGAGAGTGGAAGAATAGGAGCAAGGTGAGAGAGAGGGAGCAAGAGAGTTAGATATCGAAGGAGAGGGAGGGAGGGAGGGAGGGAGAGAAGAGAGTGAAAGAGAGAGCGAAGGATGGAAACAAGATAGGGGGAGAGAGAGAGAGGAGGATAAAATGAGTGAAAGAGTAAGAGGAAAGAGTGAAAAGAAAACAACAAAGCAGAGTGTAAAAGAGCATATAAGATATAAAAAGAGAGAGAGGGAGAGAGGAAAGATAATGAAGAGAGAAAGATGGAGCGAGGGAAAGATAGAAGAGAGTGAGCGAGAAAGAACATGATAGTAAGAGAGAGTCAAATAGAGAGCAGGAAATGGAGCTAAAGAGGGTGAGAAGAGAAAGATTGAGAGAGAGAGTGTGTGTGTGTGTGTATGAGTGTGTGAGAAGGAGAGAGAAGAGTGAGCTACAAGGGGAAGATGTAGAGAGGGCACGAATGAGGAAGTATGAATTATAATGGGGGAGAGTGAGAGCGACAAGAGAGAAAAAAAGATATCAGGAGGGTGCGAAGGGAGGGAGATTGTGAGCTAGGGAGGGAGGGAGAGAAGAGTGAGATAGAGAGCAAGAAAATGAATGAGAGAGTGAGGGAGGGATCAATAGAGACATATAGATAGAGAGGGAGAGAGTGATAACAAGAATAAGGAAACGAGAGATAGAGATAGAGGAGACAGAGAGGAGAGGGAGAGAGAGAAGGTTGAGATAATGTGAGAAACAACGAGAGAGAGGAGAGAGGTATTGAGAGAGATTAAAGTTGGAGAGTGGGAAAGAGAGAGTCCGTGTGAGGGATTGGGACAGAAATATTGAACAAAGAGAAAGTATGTGCGTGTGTACTGAGGAAGCGAGGTGAGAGGGAAACATAAGAGAAAAAGTTAGAAGAATGTTAGATAGAAAAGAGAAAGAAAGAGAGAACAAACTGTGAGAGATAGATAGAAAGGGAGCGAAAGACGAATTGATACAAAGAAAAGATACAAATAGAAAGAAAAGTGAGTGAGAAAAGGTATGTTGAAGGAGAGAGGGAAGGGGAGAAAGAGAATGAGTGAAAGAGAGGGATGAAGAGAGATCAAGAGGGAGAGGGAGAGAGTGAGAGGGAGTGAGGGAGAGAGTGTGTGAAAATGAGAAGTGAGAGAGAAACATAAAGCAGAAGGAGGAAAGTGAGTTAGAGAGAGGGAGAGAGTGTGGGGGATTTATGGAGGGAAAGCGTGAAAGGAGAGAGAGAGAGAGAAGAGAGAGCAATAAAATAGAGATAAGAAGAGAGAAAGAACAAAGAATGAGAACAGAGAGGGACCGATTAAGAGTGAGCGTTATAGAGATGAGGAGTACGATTGAAGAGAGAGTGAGTGAGAAAGAGAGAGAGAAAGATAAAGAGAAAGGTAGTGTGTGGTGTAATGGAAAAGAGAGTAATCAAAGTGAGTAAATGAATGATTGGAATAAAGAGTGAAAAATAAAGAGGAAGGGAGTGAGTGAGATTGAAGAGAGGGAGTGATAGAGGTAGTGAGAGTTAGAAAAGTAGAGAGTGAAGAAAGTGTGAAGGAAGATAGAGCAAGAAATAGTGAGCTAGAGCAAAAAAGGGAGGGATAATAGGAGAATGAGTGAGAGATAGCGGAAGGGTGAGAATAAGGAGGGGAGGGAGGGAGAGTGATTGAACGAGAGGGAAGGACGAGTGACATGCGGTAGGGGATAGGCGGGGAGAAGGAGTGAGAGGAGAAAGGGAAGAACGACTAATAGAGGAGATAGTAAGAGTGATCACAAGAGAGAAAATAGAGAGTTAGAGAGAGAGGGAGAGGTAGTAAAGTGAGTGAAATTGAGAGAGAGACTGGGAGCGAGAAAGATGGAAAAGAGCAATAGATAAATAGAGAGAGAAAAGAAAGTGAGGGAAGAGAGAAAAAACGAGAATGGAAGCAAGAGAGAAAGAGGAAAGGAAGATAAAAAGTGTGTGAGAGAGAAAATTTAATGGGGAGACTAAGAGATATTTTCACAGAGGGAAAGAGTATATATATATACATATAGCTTATGTGATAGGTCTAGAGACGAAGAGAGAGAGAGAGTGGGAGGGAGAGTAAGGAGAGTGTGGGAGAGGGAGTGAGAGAGAGATATGAGAAAGAGAAGAGGAGAGAGGGATGAAAAAAAAGCAAGAAGGAAATGTAGAGCAAGGGATGAGACAAAAGGGAGTAAGGAAAGGAAATAAAAAAATTGAGAGAGAGAAAAGGTGAGCGAAGTTATGAAGTTGAAAGAAAAAGAGGGAGGATCTCATGGAGAGTAATGGGGATTGAGAGAAAGAGAGAGAATTTGATAAAGGGAGAGAGTATGGCAGAGAGAGGAAGAGGGGGTGGGAGAGAGAGAAAGAAATAAAGCTAAAAACAATGAAAAAGCAATGAAAGTGTGAGTAAAGAAGAAATAAAAGGGATCTGAGAAAATAAGAAAGCGGGAGAGAAGTGACAGATGAAGAGCAAGAGCAGGCGAGGTAGTGTGAGAGGCATATATAAATAAAGTTGGAGAGAGTGAAAAGAAGAGTGAGGTAAAGAGAGTGAGATATATGGAGAGAAAAGGGAGGGGAAGGAAGGGAGTGAAAGATGGGAGTGAAAGATGGAGGCAGAGAGAGCAAGAATGTGTGAGATAAGGTGAGGAATAATGAGAGAGAGAAGAGGCAGAGAGTGAAAGACAGGGAGAGCTGAGGGAGGGATTGAAAGAGAGAGAAGTAGAGAAAGGGAGAGTGAGAGAGAGTGTAGGGATAGAAGGAGAGAAAGAGAAAGAATAAAGGCCAACATAAGACAGAGCAATAGACCGAGAAAAAGAGATATATTAGTGAGAGAGAGAGAGAGCATGTGTGGTAAGAGAAAGAAATAGAGAGAAGAGGGATCAATAGAGTGAGATAGTGTAAAAGAAATAGAGTGCTCGTAGATAGAGCAAGAGATTGAGTGACAAGGGAGAGAGTGGGAGAGCAAAAGAGGAGATGCAAAGGAAGAGAGGGAGAGGGACAAAGGGAGAGAGGAAGAAAAAGTATTAGCGAGAGAGAGATATAGGGTACCGTGACTGAGAGAGAGGGAAAGGGGAGAGAGAGAAGGGAGGGTGGGAGGATGGCTAAAGAGAAATAATGAGAGAAGCGGGAGCAATAGTACGGGGAGTAAGTGAGAAAGAGAGAAGAAGGGATTGAGCTCAGTTGAAGAGAGGGAGGGAGCGACGGACGGAGAGAGAGAGTAAGAGAGAAATTTGAGAGAAGAGAGTGAGAGAAAGAGGGACATGGAGATAGAAAGGTTGAGTGAAAGGCATATAGTGCGAGTGAGAGAGAGACAGATAAAAGTTGGTGAGAACGAGGGAATACGAGTGAGTGA
>JAKZJZ010002541.1:5000-15636 GCA_022702705.1 Papilionanthe hookeriana x Papilionanthe teres
GTCAAGAATATTGTACAGCAATAGCCGAGCCATGAGCCCGATTAGACCGACTTTTTTGACCGAATAGTCGATTTTTTGAGCTGAATGGCATCGATTGATTCGAAGATTGACTTTTGACCACGGAATCGACTTTAGTGCGATGGATCAACTTTTGACTAATGAGTCGACTTTTGACCAATGAAATCGACTTCGACATAATGTCCTCCTGTTGACCTGATAAGCTCGACTTTTGACCAAAATTTAATTTTGGTCAGAATAATTATTTTTGACCTAATGGCGAAAATGGTCGTTTTTTGAGTTTATGGCCGATTATTGACCCGATAAGTCGATCTCGACGACAGGTCGACTTTGGACAAAAATGGTCGATGATTGATTACGATAATGTGCCAGTTGCCGATAGAAATCGAGTTTTTGATCGAAAGTGATTCGATTTTGGTGAAAATAGTTGTTTTTGACCTAATGACCACCCATTTACCAAACGGGTGACTTTTGGACCAAGTCGAGCTTATTGCGGCGATATGGTTATTTTGCCCGAAAGTTTCCGACCCATTGGCTAAATTGGTCGAATTTTTGACTACAAAGTCGACTTTTTAGGTCGAAATAGACGATTTTGACCTGATGTCTGATTATTCGACCCAATTCGTAGATCTACGACAAAAAGAGCTCCGACTATTGGTATAATTATCGATCCTTGACGATAATGAGCCCGTTGACCCAACGTGACCTTTGAACAAAAAATACGCTTTGGTGAAAATGGTAAATCATGACGCTCAGCGATAGCCCGTGTTGAATAGATCGACTTTTGGCCCGAATGTCGATTTTAGTGCGAAAATAGTAAATTTTTTACATAATTTACGGTGTAACGCGATAAGTCGACTTTTGAACGAAAAAGCCGATTTTGGTCGAATTGACAACGTTTTTGACTTTTAATGACCACCTCAAAACGACCCCGAAAATTGACTTTTTGACCAAAGAGTCGCATTGAAGCCGAAATGATACATTTACGACCGCAGTAGCCTCCAAATGTCCGACTTTGGTGAAAATGAATTGATCCGTCCATCTATTGACCCGTTGACCCGATTTGTTAACTTTTGGCCCCAAAAGTCGACTTTGGCAAAATAGTTAATCCTGCGACTTTTGAATGACCGACCTGTTGACCCGATAGGTCAACTTTTGTCCAAAAAGTCAATTTTGCTCAGAAATTGTCGATTTTTGATCCGCTGCAGCCTCGTTGACCTAAATAGGTGACAGTTTGACGAAGAATTTGACTGATGGTGAAAATTGGCAAATCCACAACTGTGACCAGCCCACTGACCCATTGACCCCGACATAACCGACCTCGGACAAAATGGGCAACTTGATTAAAATAATCGATTTTTGACACATCTTAATTTTTTGCCGGTAAACTGATCTCGACCGAAAAGTGACGTCGGTGAGGATGGTTAATCTTTTGACTGATGCGGCCCGTGACTTGATAGGACATCTTTTGGCCGAAAATTGACTTTGGTCGAAAATAATGTCTAATGACGACCCGTTGGCCTGATAGGTCGACATTTGATCGAAAGTTAATTTCGAGGTCAAATATAAAATTTGAATGTTGGTCGACGGTTATTGAGCGATGGGACCCGATCTACGACCCGAATGGTTGAGCCGTAGTCGAAGATCGTGCTGATCCCGATCCAGTAAGCGAACCCATGAGACCCCGATAGATCGACTTTTGACCCAAGCGGGGTACGATTCGAGGTGAGTCGATTTTCGATTCGATGATCACCCGGTGACCCATGGGTCGACTTTTTTTGGCCGAAAGGTCGACTTTGAGTCGAAAATGGAGGATTTTGACCGATGACGACCCATTGCCCACTATTAATATGTCAGCTCTTTTGACAAAGAAAGTCATCTTTGGCAAAAATGGTCGACTTCTTTGATCGATTACGATACGTTGGCGAAATAATATCGACTTTTGACAGAAAAAGTTGAATTTTAGTCAGAATGGTCCGACCCCGGCATAATGACCTCCGCCTTGTTTCGAGTGGACTTAGCTTCTGGCCTAGGATGTAACTTTGGTCGAAATGGTTGGTTTCTGACACTAATAGCAACGAGATAGTTGGTTTTGGTGTATCGATTATTGGCGCGTCAATAAATTCGATCTCGGCCAAAAAAGTCGATTTTGGACAAAGTGATTGATTGATTGTCGATAACAGAAGCCGTTACTTTAATAAGTTAAATTTTGACGAAAAAGTCGATTTTAGTTCGAAATAGTCGAATTTTTGACCTGATTACCACCCATTGACCAGATAAGGTCGAACTTTTTGACGAAAGAAGTCGAACTTTGGTTCGAAATGGCCAATTTTTGACCCCGATGTTCAGCCATCGTGGCTAAATTTGTCGAATTTTAACAGAAAGATCGACTTTTTGGTTCGAAATAGGAAACGATTTTTTATCTACAGTGACCGATTATTGATTCGATAGAGTGAATCTCTGACCGAAGTCTGACTTTGGTCGCAGTGCTCCGATCCTTGACTCGATGGCCGTGCCGATTGACCCGATAGGTTCAACTTTGTGACCCGAAAAGTTGACTTTAGTAATCCGAAAAATGGTCGATTTCGAACCGAATAACTTGACCGTTAACGCCATTGACCTTGCTGACCAAGAAGTCCGATTTTGCAGTCAAAATACTGTGAACGTAATAAAACTGAGTGGCAAATAGGTCCGACTTTTGACGAAAAGCTCGACTTTGGTGAAATATGGTCGATTTTTGACCCGATGGCAGACATTGCGAATTGGTCTGCCAATTTTTGCCAAAAAGTCGACTTTTTTGGTCAAAATAAACGGTACATTTTGACACAATGACTATTAGCCCGATAAATAAATCTTTGTGACAAAAGTGACTTTAAACTAGTGATTGTCGATCCTTGACCCGATAGCAGACCCAACGACGTCAATGAATCGACTCGTGACTAACGACACAATCGATTGTAGTCAATCTGTAGGTCTTTTGGCATAATGCTTAATTGTGTGTGTGCGCGTGCACTGATCCATTAGTCAGCTTTTACGAACAAAAACCGATTTTGGTCCGAGTCGACCGATTTTTGACCTACATGACCGCACCTTGTTGAAGACCGACTTTTGAGCCAAAGTGAATTTGGTGAAAATGATCAATTTCTTTGCACTGATGACTGGAAATGTTTCCAGCTTTGGTCGAAATGTTAGATCACTTCGTCAGCTGACACCGACGATTGACTTGATTTGTGTTAACTTTTGACTTACAAGCCGACTTTGGCAAAATAGTTCAATCCTTTATACGATAAACAGCTTTATTGACCCAACCGAATCCGACTTTTTTGACCAAAAATCGGCTTTCGGTTCAAGTACTCGATATTTGGCTTGATGAACGACACTGGCGAACCGTTGACCTAAATAGGTACATTTCGTAAACGACAACTCGAGTCCGAATTTGCTCGATCCTAGGCTTGATAGCCCGAGCATTGACCCAATCGCCTGTATCCGACTTTTGACCCCGAAGCCAAATTTTTGATTAGAAATGATCGATTTTGACTTTAATCGCCCGATTTTTTACCGCAGTTAACCGATGCTCTACGACGCAAAAGTGTTCGACTTTGGCCGAAGATGGTTGATCTTTTGACGCATACGCAAACCAGTGACATTAGGTCATCTGTCGATGAAAAAGTTGACTTTGGTCGAAAATGGTGGAATCCTTGACCCGATGAATGAGCCCGTGGCCTAAAAGGCCGACATTGGCCGAAAAAGTTAATTTTGAGTCGAAAATAAATAATTTTTTGAATTAATGGCGTTCGTCAAATCTGCGACCCAGACAGTCAACTTTGGTCGAAATGGTCGATCCGCTTGATCGATGACCATCCGCAGTGACTCGATAGGTTCGACTTTTGGCCGAAAAGCGGTTCTAGTCGAAGCAGAGTGCATTTTTTAATTAATGACCGATTTTTGACCTCAATACGTCAAATCTACGATCAGTACACTTTGGCAAAATGGTACGTCTTTGGCGCAAATGGTGGCTCAGGTGACTATATATTTTTAATTTATAATTTATTTAATTATTAAATATTTTATATTGATTAAATTATATTTATGAATAATATCTATACTTAAAACATTTAAAATTAAAAAATATTATATATATATATATATATATATATATATATATATATACATATATATAAATTTATTTATATATATATTTATATTTTTCTTTATAATTTATTTAATTATTAAATATTTTTATATTTAAATTATATTTATAAATAATATACTATACTTAAAATATTTGAAATAAAAAATAATATTATATAAATTTTTATATATATAAATATATATATTTATATATACACATACATATTTATTTATTTATAATTTTATTTAACTTATTAAATATTTTTATAATTAAATTAAATTTATAAATATATATCTTATACTTAAAATATTTAAAATAAAAAATAATATTATATATATATATATATATTATATATTATATATATATATATATATATATTTATTTATAAATATATGTGTATATTTTTTATATACTATAAATATTTTTATTTATAATTTATTTAATTATTAAATTTATTTTATCAATAAATTAGTCTTTATAAATAATATACTATACTTAAAACATTTAAAATAAAAAAATATTATATATATATATATATATATATTTATAAATTATTTAATTATTAAATATTTTTGTAATTAAATTATATTTATAAATAATATACTATACTTTAAACATTTAAAACAAAAAAATAATATTTTATATATATAACTATATGATTTTTTATTTATAATTTATTTAATTATTAAATATTTTTATAATTAAATTATATTTATAAATAATGCTCTATACATAAAACATTTAAAATAAAAAATTAATATAATATAAATATATATATATATATATATATTTATATATTACTATATATATTTTTATTTATAATTTATTTAATTGTTAATTATTTTTATAATTAAATTATATTTATAATTAATATATTATTCTTAAAACATTTAAAATAAAAGATAATATTAATGCTTGACCTGATATTGACCTATTGACCCGATAGGTCGACTTTTGACCATCAAAAGTTAATTTTACTAAAATTATCGATATTTGACTGTCGGCCACCTCAGTCGACCTAAATAGGTCAAATTTTGACCAAAGACAACTTTAGTCGAAATTAATTGATCCTTAACCCGATGACCGACTCATTGACCCGATAGATGCGCTTTTGACTAAAAAGTCGATTTTGATAAAAATATCAATTTTTGACTTAATGACTTTATTTTCACCCGATTAAGCCAATCTCCGACCAAAGTGTCGACTTTGGTCGAGATGGTTAATCTTTGACCTAGTGCTGCGACCCATTGACTCGATGGGTCGACTTTTGACCAAAAAGTCGACTTTGGTCAAAATGATCGATCCTTGACACAATAAACGACTCGTCAGCTTAATAATTAACATTTGACCAAAAAAGTCGATTTTGGTAAAAATAAATAATTTTTGAATTAATGACCCGATAAGTCAATCTCTGACAAAAAAAAGTTAACTTTGGTCGAAATGGTCGATCCTTGGTTCGATGAAAAACTTTGTCCTAATAGAATCGACTTTTGACCAAAATGTTAAATTTGGTCGAAATAGTTAATTTTGAATTGACGATTGATTGACCCGATTATTAGTTAATCTCTTACTAAAAAGTGAACTTTCGGTCGAAAATGGTCGATCATCGACCCAATGGCTAAGCCCATTGACCAAATATTTCGATTTAAAATTTATTTAATTATTAAATATTTTTATAATTAAATTATATTTATAAATAAAATACTATACTTAAAACATTTAAAATAAAAAAATAATATTATATATATACATATATATATATACGCATATTTTATTTTTATTTATAATTTATTTAACTATTAAATATTTTTATATTTAAATTATATTTATAAATAATATATTATATTTAAAATATTTAAAATAAAAAATAGTTGTATATATATATTTGTAATTTATTTAATTATTTAATATTTTTTATAATTAAATTATCTTTATAAATAATATCTTATACTTAAAACATTTCAAATAAAAAAATAATATATATATATATATATATATATATATATATTTCATTTTTATAAAAATAACATAAAAACATTTCAAATTATATATATTTCATTTTTCTAGCTATTAAATAATTTTATAATTAAATTATATTTATTAATAATATATTATACTTAAATTATTTAAAATAAAATAATAATATTAACTAATTTTTATACATAAATGTATTTATGTACCCATATATATATATTTTAATTTAAAAATTTTAATTATTAAATATTTTTATTAAATTATAATTATAGATAATATCTTATAACAAATATTTAAAATAAAAAATTAAATAAATTTTTATATATATAAATATATAATTATGTACCTCCATATATATATTTTAATTTATAACTCTTAAATATTAAAAACTTTTATAATTAAATTATATTTATTAATAATATCTTATACTTAAAATATATATAAAAATGTGTATATATATATATATATTTATATATACGGATAGAATACATTTATTTATAATTTATTTAACTATTAAATATTTTTATAATTAAATTTAATAATATACTATACTTAAAATATTTAAAATAAAAAATAATTTTAAGTAAATATATATATACATAGTAGATATAAAAATATTTATTTATATATACATATATTTATGTATATATATATTTGTAATTTATTTAATTATTAAATATTTTTATAATTAAATATCTTTAAATATTACATACTATACTTAAAACATTTAAAATGAAAAAATATATTATATATAAAATGGAGAATCTCGAACTCGAGAGGAGAGTGAGTTCATACCCGGAGCAATGAAGCTGATACGAGTTATTACCATTGAGTAAAGGCTCGGTGAGATCCTCAATGCTACAAATTTACTGGGCTAAAGTGACAAGACCCCGGCATCACAAAAAAGCCCAGACTAGAAGAAACATCTACTGTGAACACAGAAAATAGCACCTATTCAGGCGAGACCTCAATGTGAAGTAAGGTAGAGCCGATGTTTGGATTATTTGAAAGTGAAGTGGGAGGACCAAGACGTAATGAGAGGCTGAGGAGCAATGCCCAGGTTGGGGCGGAGATAACAGGCTCACCGGACGACTATCAAGCTGTTGACCTCCCCACGTGGCGGGAGTGTGTTTAAATGATGCAGGGCGCCAGAGGGAGCTGGAGACAGTACATGCAAGGAACAACAGCGGTGTTAATAAGGTGGAACAGCGAAGCAGAATGAAAAGTTTGGCTCACATGGCCTACCGGCCATGGTCCAGTCAGCCGCACAGTGGCAGCGCGTGGGTCGTGTACTTCATCCAGAGGCGGCAGACATTGAGTTCAGTGGCGAAGCCAATGCCAGGGAACCGACTAGTAGCGGAACTGGTGCATGGATTTGGGTTGGTGCACCTTGGCACAGTGAAATCATTTCGTCAGCTAAGTGAGTGGTCAAATTGGCCAAACTGGGACAGTGTGTGAACGGCATGGTTAAAAGGCAATGAAGGATTAAAAGGGGCCCTCCTTGCCATTAATCAGCAAATCACATGTCAAGCCACCTTCCGTAATATGGCAAAAATGAGCACTCATGGCTGCACGTGACTGGGACAAAGCCGTTACATGAAGAAAGGTTTTAAATTTTGGGACTGAGGCATAGTGAATTTAAACATTTGATGGTTTTATTTAGGTGGAGATGATGAAAGAATGTCATATGAAGACAGCATGAGAAATTGGAACTTGAATTTAGTGAACGACTTATAAAGTTTGGAAGTGGGCTTACAATTTCAAATGCTAGGATGAAAATTTTGCGAGATAGAATCAGATAAGTGTTGAATTTGAATTTAGGAATGTCTCATGAATGTTAGGTGATTTAGATAATTTGGAGTTGAATTTAGAACTTTAAAGAAAATGGGTCGAAATTGGGCCAACTGAAATTTAGGTTGGATTTGTGTGAAAACGTATAAGTATGTGAAAATGTTCATGAAAAGTTTTCAACTTGAATAGACTTCTAAGTTTGCTGAAGATACATTTAGGTTAGGGTTGAACTAAGTCAATTTAAGTTCTGATTTAGGTGAGGTCCGAACGGAATTGTGGTGAAATTTTAGTAAAAATAAAGTTAGTTTTTTATGAAACAGGAAGGACACAGAAAAGACTAGGAACCCAATCGGTTAGTTGGGTCGGAAAACTAAGTTGCTTCTCGTAGACCCAAAATTAGAAATGGAGCACAGAGTGACAGTGTTAATCGAAGGGGACTTGGATTTGAACAAACGATATTGGGGTGTTGGAGTTTAAAATTGGTGGACCAAAAGTGAGGTCGATTGAAGTGGTTTGGTTTGATATTGGGTTAAGTAAGAGTCAAGTGGGGACACAGTAAAAGTGGGGTAAATTAAAGTCCGTGTTAATTGTAATTGAAACAATGAAATTGGAAATGTTAAATTTTGGAATTTGTTGAAATTCTCAATTTTGGATTTTTGGAGTATTTGAAGAGAATATTAGGAGCACTTTTCAAATTTTAGTATTTTTGGTATGGATGATCAATTTGGTGAGAGGAAAATATTCAAGTTGATTTTTGAGTAATTTTAGACAATTTGGAAATTGATTTGTAGATGTAGTAGATTCAAAGGGACTTGGTGGGTTTAGTAGGTGTAGGGCCGGAAATTGAAAGTGAAATTCTGGAAAAATGAAGATTGATGAGAATTTGAGTGAAATGGAATCACTTGGGCAGAACCATGAGCCATGTTAACCCATATGAGCATGAGAGGTTTCATTTAGTATTCAACCAGAGAGAGAGAGAGAGAGAGAGAGAGAGAGAGAGAGAGAGAGAGAGAGAGAGAGAGAGAGAGAGAGAGAGAGAGAGAGAGAGAGAGAGAGAGAGAGAGAGAGAGAGAGAGGGGGGGGGGGAGGGGGGGGGAGGGAGAGAGGGAGAGATGAGAGGGGGGGGGGGGGGGAGACGGATAGTAGAGGAGAGATGAGTGAGTGTGGGCATGTAGAGAGAGAGAGAGAGAAGAGAGAGAGAGAGAGAGAGAGAGAGAGACAGAGGAGAGAGAGAGGGAGGAGGAGAGAGGGGGAGAGAGAGAGAGAGGAGAGGGGGGGGGGGGGGGGGGGGGGGGGGGGGGGGGGGTGGTGGGGTGGGGGGGGGGGGGGGGGGGGGGGGGGGGGGGGGGATGGGGAGGGGGGGGGGGGGGGGGGGGGGGGGGGGGGGAGGGGGGAAAAGAGAGAGAAGAGAGGGGAAGAGATGATGATGAGAGAGAGAGTGATGTTGCCGGGGGGGGGAGGGGGGGGGGGGGGGGGGGGGTTGTGTGCCGTGCACTGCCGCCCGCCAAACTAAAGACCCACGCGCCACACGCGCGCGAAAGAAAAAAAAAAAAGAAGAAGAAGAAAAAAGAGAGAAGAGGAGAGGTGGGGGAGGGAGGAGAGGGAGGGGGGGGGGGGGAGGGAGGGGGGGAGTGAGGGAGGGAGGGGGGGGGGGGGGGGGGGGGGGGGGGGGGGGGGGGGGGGGAGGGGGGGGGAGGGAGGGAGGGGGGGAGGGGGGGGGGGGGGGGGGGGGGGGGAGGGGGGGAGGGGGGGGGGGGGGGGGGGGTGAGGGAGAGAGAGAGAGCGGCGAGAGAGTGAGGAGGGAGGGGGGGGGGGGGGGGGAGGGGAGACGGGGGGGGGGAGGGGGGGGGGAGGGAGGGAAGGGAGGGAGGGGGGAGGGAGGGAGGGGGGGGGGGGGGGGGGGGGGGGGGGGGGCGGAGGGGGGGGGGGGGGGGGGGGGGGGGGGGGGGGGGGGGGGGGGGGGGGGGGGGGGGGGGGGGGGGAGGAAAAGAGAGAAGGGGGGGGGGGGGAGAAAGCGGACGATAAAGCGCGCAGCGACACACACACCACACACGGGCGGGCAGGCGCGCAGCGCGCGCGCGCAGAAAAGATACGCAACCCAAAAGCAAGAAGCGCGTGCGTGGGGGGGGGTGTAAAAAGAGAAAGAGAGAAAAAAATAAGAAAAAAAAAGAGCGCAGAGACAGCGCGCATGCACACACACATATATACAGCAGAGAGCTTTGTATGCTGCTTACAAACATGCACACACACACACTCACACAAATAACAACAACTACAAAAAACGTGACGAGTATGAGTGTGCACAGTGCGAGTGTGTGAGAAAAAAGAAGAGAAGAGAAGAGAACAAACACAAAGAGAGAGAAGAAAAAAGAAAGTAAAGAGAGACGAGAGAGGAGGGGAGGAGGAAAGAGCGAGCGAGAGAGTGAGAGGAGAGAGGGGAGGGGGGCGGAAGAAAGAGGGAGGGGGGGGGCGCGCGCGCGCGCGCGTGTGGGGGGGGGGGGGGGGGGGGGGGGGGGGAGGGGGAGGGGGGGGGGGGGGGGGGGGGGGGGGGGGGGGGGGGGGGGGGGGGGGGCACACCCATGCCAGCACCCCGCCCGCCTCCCCACCCCCCCGCGCGCGCAGGCAGGTGGGTGGGCACACACACACACACACACACACACACGCGGCAGAGCGATTGTTGGTGACGGCGGACGACGCGGGGGGGGGGGGGGGGGGGGGGGG
>JAKZJZ010002542.1:0-15622 GCA_022702705.1 Papilionanthe hookeriana x Papilionanthe teres
CGAGATCGAGCCCGCCGACCGGCGAGGTTACGAGGAGACATTTACGAAGGATTTATAATCGTCTCGGCCGACAATGAGCCCGAGCCCGCCGAACGGCGAGATAGCGCGGCTCGAAGATCTTCGTAAGCCTCACCGACAAGCCGAGGTAGTTCGTCGCCGACGGCGAGCTAGTTCAAATGGCACAGATACATTGAACCTGGACACTTTTTGAAGAGATGCTTACACACCTCTTGGTCCTTTGCTCACCTCTATATATAGAAGCCGAAATTCAGCCTCTAGGTGTGTTATTTTGCGTTGTGTGTGTCAATTTGTGCAATCTTTTAGTCTTTTGTCTAGTTTTGTGTGCGAGTGTGTGTCTTTAGTGAGTTTAGTGAGTAATTAGTGAGTCGTCGTCGTATCGGAAGAAAGAGTCAAAGGAACTACGAGAGTCCGCTGCGGATAAATCAAGATAAGTATTTCTATTTATTGTTTTTAACTTTAAATGAAATCCATGCTTAGTTTAGTTCCCATGCATTCGAGTAGTTTATTTAGTCTTTCTCCTCGTTATGAAATTAAGTGACTTGATGAAATTAAAATAGAGATACTTTTATATATTAATAAATTGTGATAATTTTTACTTAAAACTTAATTTACTTTTCAAATCGGCCATTCGATTTGTTAAAATGTGTTGATTTACAACTATAGTAAAAATTACATCCGATATTCGTGGAATTCAAAAGCCTTGGAAGGAAGGTGCAAATAAATAGGGAAATAATATCATCGGGCGTAGAATCGAGCATTTTAGTGTGACGGACTAAAATTTTCAATTCGGTCCTATTGCTTCGAGAGCCGAAGTGTAGATGTTAGCCCTCGGGCGAGGGGAACGTGGGAGCTCGATGTGGCAGTCGGTATCCTCCCGACTCTAGCCGCGATTCGCAATCAAACATGAGATTAGCCAATATTCTTTACACTCTGACCAAAGGGTAAAGAATAGGAATGCTCCTATTTGTCACAATACCTTAAAATTATCTATTTAAATTCATCAATCACTTAAATTTCTAAACAAGGGAAAGATACTTTCTCTAAATAGTTAAGACTTATTTAGTTTAATTTCCGCACTTTTAATACGTATTAATTCTCTACTTAGTTAAGTTACTCGATTAGAATACTTAGTTTACTTTATTGCGCTTAAATTTAGAATTCCAAATTTTTGTATACTAGTTTTATTATTATTATTATTTTAAAATTAGTTGTTATTTAATTTTCTCTTTCCCTGTGGGATCGATAACCCAGACTCCATTAGAGCCTTGTATTACTTGATACGATACGTATACTTGCGTAGCCTCCACAACATAAATAATTACAATTCTATACATATAATATAGCGGGGTCAAGTTTTTGGCGTCGTTGCAATTAAATTAAAAATATCATAATATAAAATTATGGGTCAGTTATTAACTGACGAAAATGAAGAACTAAAAGAAGAAGAATTATTTAAAGAAACTCATTATATTAAAGATAACAGGGAAATTTTAGACATAACTCAAAATGATATACTTTTACCCTCAATTGAAAAAGCCCCTAAACTGGAATTAAAAATGTTACCTGCATATTTAAAGTATGTTTTTCTTGGAAATTCATTAACTTTACCTATTATTATTTATTCTAAACTAAGCTTAGTTCAATAAGAAAAATTAATAGGAGTGTTAAAGAAATATAAGAAAGCTTTTGGTTGGACTATTGCTGATATTAGAGGAATAAGCCCTTCCATCTGTATGCATAGGATTTTTTTGGAAGAAGATTTTAAACCTACTATTGAACCTCAAAGAAGATTAAATCCTATTATGAAAGAGTTTGTTAAAAAAGAAATTTTAAAATGGTTAGATGCTGGAATTATTTATCCTATTTCAGATAGTAAATGGGTGAGTCCTATTCATTGTGTTTCGAAGAAAGGAGGAGTAACTGTCATTGTCAATGATAAAAATGAACTAATTCCTACAATGCAAGTTACTAGATGGTGAATTTGCATTAATTATCGGAAATTAAATAACGCCACTAAAAAGGATCATTTTCCTTTACCTTTCTTGGATCAAATGCTTGATAAATTAGCTGGACACTCATATTTCTATTTTTTGGATGAATATCCTGGTTATCATCAAGTACCTGTCGCTCCTGAGGACCAAGAGAAAATAACATTTACAAGTCCTTATGGAACATTTGCGTTTAGAAGAATGCCTTTCGGTTTATGTAATGCACCTGCAACTTTTCAAAGATGTATGATGTTAATATTTTGTGATTTGATTGACAAAGGAATTGAAATATTTATAGATGATTTTTCAGTTTTTGGAACTTCTTTTGAATCTTGTTTGGAAAATATATCCAAAGTTCTGAAAAGATGTGAAAAAACAAACTTAGTTCTTAACTGGGAAAAATGTCAATTTATGGTCACAGAAGGCATTGTACTTGGTCACAAAATTTCACAAAAAGGGATGGAAGTTGATGAAGCAAAAGTGAAAATTATTGCTGAACTGCAACCACCTACTAATGTTACTGATGTGAGAAGTTTTATGGGTCATGCTGGATTTTATAGAAGATATATAAATGATTCTTCTAAAATTGCTAAACCTCTTAGTCATTTATTGGAAAAAGAAGTTAAATTTGAATTTAATGAAAATTGTGTTACTGCTTTCAATATTTTAAAAGTAAAATTAATAACTGCACCTATAATTATTGCACCTAATTGGAATAAACCTTTTGAATTAATGTGCGATGCAAGTGATTTTGCAATTGGAGCTGTATTGGGACAAAAATATGAGAAAAATTTTAAAGTTATATATTATGCTAGTAAAACTCTTACTGAAACTTAAAGAAATTAAACTACTACTGAAAAAGAGCTTTTAGCTATAGTCTATGCCTTTGATAAATTTAGACTTTATCTTCTTGGTACCAAATGCATAGTTCATGCTGATCATTCCACTATTAAATATTTAATGTTAAAAAAAGTTGCTAAACCTAGACTGATAAGATGGGTTTCACTTCTACAAGAATTTGATTTTCAAAAGGTAGATAGAAAAGGAACTGACAACCAAATTGCTGATCATTTATCTAGAATTAAGAATGATATTTTTAATGAAGAAAATATAAATGAGAAATTTCCTGATGAACAGTTATATGTTATTCAGGGATGTCAAACACCTTAGTATGCGGATATAGTTAACTACTTAGTTAGCAATATTCTACCCTACGGATTGAATAACAAATATATTAAGAAATTTAAAAATGATGCTAAATCTTATATTTGGGAAGATCCTCATTTATTTAAATTGGGTAGAGAATCTATAATTCGAAGATGTGTACCTTATGAAGAAACTTTTGCTATTATTCAAAAATGTCATGATTCCGAATTTGGAGGGCACTTTGGAGTAGATAAAACTGTATTTAAAATTTTAAATTCAGGATTTTATTGGCCTACCTTATTCAAAGATGTCAGACATTATGTTAAAACATGTGATCGATGTCAAAGGATGGGAAATATATCTAGGAAAGATGAAATGTCTTTAAACTTTATATTGGAAGTTGAAATTTTTGATATATGGGGTTTAGACTTTATGGGACCATTTGTACCATCATCTGGAAAGATTTATATTTTATTAGCAGTTGATTATGTTTCAAAGTGGATTGAAGCTGTAGCTTTTCCTAACTGTGATTCCAAAAGTGTTTTGAAATTTTAAAAGAAAATGATTTTTTCTAGATTTGGAATGCCTAAAATAATTATCACAGATGGTGGAAGTCCTTTAAAAAATATAAGAATTCAATCATTACTGGAAAAATTTGGAATCAAACATAGAATTGCAACTGCTTATCACCCACAAACAAGTGGAATGGCTAAAGTATCAAACAGAGAAATTAAAAGAATTTTAGAGAAGTGTTAATCCTAAAAGAACTGATTGGGTTGATAGACTTGATTCTGTATTATGGGCTTATAGAACAGCTTATAAGACACTAATCAGAATGTCACCTTACTGATTAGTTTATGGTAAACATTGTCACTTACCTGTTGAACATGAACATAAAGCTTATTGGGCAATAAAGGAGGTTAATTTTGATTTGAATATTGCAGGAGAAAAGCGATTATTACAATTAAATGAGATGGATGAAATAAGAAATGAGTCATATGAAAATGCAAAGATTTATAAAGAGAAAATGAAGATATTACATGATAAAAAGATTTCAAAAAAAATATTCGAGCCTGGACAAGAAGTATTATTATTTAATACTCGTTTAAGACTTTTTCCTGGAAAATTATGATCTAAATGGATGGGACCATACATAATTGAGAAAGTATACCATTATGGAGCTGTGGATATTAAAGACCCCAAAAGGGGAAAAATATTTAAAGTTAACGGATTAAGACTGAAGCCTTATTTGAGAGAAATAAAAATGATTTATAAAGAGGCTTACGAGTTGAGTCTACCTGATTAAAGACTTAATTAGGTCGGGCCGACGACGTTAAACCAAGCGCTTTGTGGGAGGCAACCCATAGTTATTTTTGTGTGTTTTTACATTTTTAATGTAAGGTTATGCCTCGGTCTTGACTAATTTTATATAACTTTAGAAAATTGGATGCTAACAAGTCTTTATTGACATAAGCTAAAAATTATCTTGAAGTATATAAAGTTTGGACTTTGGATCACTCCATTTTGTATGTGAGTAAAAAGGAGATCAAGTTAACCTTCATTATTTTAATTACTGAGTTTATATTGATCTTACCATTCTAATTTACCTACTTTTTAGATAGAAACTTTGAAATTTGACGTTAAGTGAAACAGAGTCAAACATGGTTCCAGCGCGTAGGCACCAAAATCCGACGCCTAAGCTCCAGAGTAAACTATGTGTCGATGGGTGTTGACCTCATTTTTGATGAGGTCTTCTCCTCTTCTTTTAGTGCTTAGGATCTAGCTTTTCCTTTGACTATCTTAGAGGATTAGAATTGGGACCCACCTTTTTAGAAATTCAAACCACTTCTAAACTCCTCGCAAACTCCACAAACTCGATCGCAGACCCCTAATCATCTGTAGGGTTGAAATCAAATGTGGAAGTTTAAAGGATGAGTTCCTATAGGACTCTTTGGCCTTAGGACCGCCTACAGGTGGCCCTGGTCTGGTGAAGGGTTGACTTGCACACACACTACACCTACACACTACACTTTCACACACCTCCTAAAACACACCCATACCCGACTTGACCTCCTGACTCATGTAGGTGATTCACATGGATGGTCCTTAACCCCTAAGCCCTTGGCTAAGAGGGTTAGGAACAACACGGTGAATGCCTCAAATGAGTCCCTTCATGGCTCATGTGGGCTTGATATGGCTTCATGGCTCAACCAAAATGACTTCTTTCCACTTACATCCACCCAATCTTCAATTTCCCAAATTTTCAATTTTGACCCCGGACCCTATACCCGCTTAACCTACCCAAAGCTCCGAATAGCCCAAATTTCTCAAAAAATTTCCAAATCACCCAAAATTCTCCAAAAATCATTCCCAAACATTTCCACATCACTCAAACTGATCATCCATATCCAAAAATACCAAAAACTCCAAAAATACCTCCCAATACCCTTCAAATACCCAAAATACCCCTCTTAGCCAAAAAATCCAAAAATTCAGAAAATTCCCAGAAAATTCCAGAAAATCCCAAATATTCCCAATTTCATTTTGTTCAACTACACCATGGGCCAATTTTGTCAATTTACCCCACTTTTATCAAAACCCCCAATTTGACCCATTTTAACCTAAAGTGAACCCAATGTCAAACCTAACCTACCCAATTGACCTAAATTCTGGTCCAATTCAATTCTAAATTTCAATTCAACATTCCCAACACCAATCTAGACCAAATCCAAGCTCAATTTGATTGAAATTTGGATCCAATTTCACTTTTGGCCTTAAAGCCCAATTTGGACCCATGACCCAAACTTAACCCAAACTCACCCAATTCAACTCCAATTAAACCCAAATCTTTTCTAAACCTTCCTTGACATCCCCATAAACAAAACACTAACATGATTTGCCCAAAATTTAGACCCAAACCCCACTCAAATTCAACCCAAAATTAAAAGGCCCATTTTTGACCTAAACCCAAACCTAGCCCAAATGAGCCCAAATCCCAAAATCAAAACCCATCAAAGCCAAAACCTCTTTGAAACACTCCCATAAACATTTCCCAACATTAATTTTACATCAATTTCAACTCTAGCCCAACATTAGCCCAAGTTAGCCCAATTTGACCTACATAGGCCCACCTACCAATTAAACCCAAATTCAAACCAATTCAAGTCCAAATCACACCAAATTGACCCCAAACCACTCATGACACATCCCTAAACCAAACTCAACAATTATTTGGCCCAACCTCTTTACAAAATTTCTATCCATAAATTCATTTTCAAACCTAAAAGCCCACTTCCCTAAACCTTCCTAAAAGCCCATTTTTACCAAATACAAAAGCCCAAAATTGGCCTTAAAGCCCACATGACATTTCCATTTGCCATCCATTTAATCAAAGCCATTCCCTAAGTTCTAATCACATCATCAAATAATTCCAAATTAAGCCTCATGCCAAATTACCCCCTAAATGACAAATATTTCTAAAACCCTTTTTCATGAAACAAGTCAACTTTTTTCAAGCCAAATGCAAGCCATGCAAGCCATAGACAAGCCACATGAAGCCATGGGGAGGTTCGACTTGTCACCATGCCCAAAATGGCAAGAAGAGGGGACCCTTTAATGATTCTCTTAAGAGTGATTAACCACTCCCATGTCTCCCCTAACTCTTGCTTAAGCTTAATTGTACTTGGATTGTGACTCGACCCCACTAATCAAGCCGATCCAAGTGACTTTCCCTTCAGCCCAAATTGGCCTTGGAGGGTGAACCCAACCCAAACCAATGGGTTGACCAAATTGAAGCCAAAATGACCCCTCCCCCATTCCATTTTAATTCGGCCACTTTACACATGGCAATGGCCAATTGATTGCACAAACCTCTAACCCTAACCCACTCGGACCCGAGGGTGACCCATGCTCGCCGGCCGGCCGCCCGGGTCGCCGGAAAACACCATGGCCGAGACCTCGGGAGGAGCCAAACTTTGGAATTCTCCCTCGTCGAGCCGCCCCATGCCCAATGGTCACCATGGCCGTTCTTCACATGCCGAGAGCAGCTCGATCCCGACCCTCAACTCCCCCGGGAGGCCCTCCAACCTCTCCTATTTAAACCCCTCACCCTCTCGGCCATGAAGAGGTGCCGAACCGGACCTTATCGAAACTCGCCAAAATTGCTCCGCATCATTCTCCATACTTAGAGCACTTGATCCCCAGCTGAGATCCCCCGCCATTTCTTCTCTGCGAGCTCAATTTCGGAGTCGAAATTCCACCCAAAACCGAGGACACTTCTCCACGGTGAGCCAATCCCCAAATCGATTGGATCTACACCTTCACCGGACCGAGGGAAGGTGTCCACCAACGAAAGCCCCATCTCCGAAGCCACCCGAGTTGCTCCAGCCTCCAAGCTTTGTGATCGGGCTTGGTCGAAATCACATCTGAGACAATTCACTGCGACTCGAGAGACTTCATCCGGAGCTTGCGGGATCCAATCGAAGGTGCAACAACTCTCAGATCGAAGCCACACTTCTCTGAGCAAAGGTATGAACTAATTCTTCATCCCGAGCTTCTGGAGATTCTCCATTTCAAATGCCTTAATTTCAATGCATGATAACTTATAGATGTGTTCGTCTCTTCAAGACGAATCCATAGAGCATAAGAACATGAAAATCCATTGAGTATCGAGTGAGATATTAAGGATTTAGTGTGGACGGCTCTCGAGTGAGGACACTTGGGGACGATGAACGGATGCCGTCCATTTAATACACGCACGCACGGACGGCCAGGATCGCGCCGGATGAGGAGACGGAACGATACGGCGGGCCCCGGACGGCCGACTCGGATAGCGGCGCCGAATCGCGGCGCGACACGTACCCCTTCGGAGTCGCCGATGTTTCACCGGCGCCGCGTGGATAAGTAGAAAATTAGGGGTATTTTCTATTTATTTAATTCCCTAAACTTCAAAAATTCATAACTTTGTGTAGAAAAATCATAAAAATAAAATAAAAATACTCTCGTTGCTCGATGAACGTAGGAGAATAATGTGGAAAAGAAATTAATTAATTTTGTCCAAGTATTTTATTTTTAATTAATTATTTACTCCTCGCATTGTTTTAATTCTCCATGCATTCATACAATTCACCATAAGATGAGACCATAGGGCTTTTAAGCCTCCGAATTTGGGAACATTCCCCGAATTTTCCAAAGTCGAGGCCATCCCTATGAAGAGTTATTGATTTTTCAAATTCATGTCACTCGTTAGTAGTATTTTAATTCCAATAAATAAGCATGTTGTGTAATAAATCCTAGGAAAATTTGGTGATGTTCCTTATGACTGCGAGAACCCTAGAAAAATAGGACTCGAGTTAATTCACTTAAAATAACCCTAATTGGCTTAAACACCCAAAATAGGTCTCTAATTAATTAGAGCTACCCATACATCAAATTGACTTGAAATCAATTCTCCACTCGACCTTTAGGATCAGAGGAACCCACCATAAAAATTTGAGGTCAATTGACTTGGTTAGCTTCACTAATCGGGTTGATTAAGCCACTTAGCCATTTTAAACTTTAAAAATTCATAACTTTCAAAATATCTTTCAAAAATTCACCAAATTGGTTTTGGAGTCTCTCGATATCGTGGGAGTTTAAGAAAATTAAAATTTCAATTTTCTAAAAAGTTGATTTTTAATATTATTTTAATATTTTTAATAATTAAAAAATAATAAAAATCACAAAAATAATAAAATTCACCAAAATGTCACATTTTGAATTTTAATCACTTAGGAACAAACCCCATATTTTTCTTAGGCCTATTTGGTGAGATATTAATTTTTAAAGCTCTAGGGTAATTTTAAAATTAAAAAATGTATTTTCTAGCATTTTCACCAAAATAATTATAATAAATCAAAGAAAAATCAGAAAATTATAAAATTTGGTTCTCTGGAATCCTTGATATCAGAGAGAATTTTAAAAATTATAAAATTCATTTTTCAACATTTATTTTATTTTTTAAATTAATTAACACTCTAAAACTTAAAATAATTATAATAAAAATAATATAATTCAAAAAATCACCAAAATTAGTCCAAGTGGTCCTCTGGTCATTAGGAATGTCCCCTAATTTTCTTAAGGACAGAAACTTTCCCTCGGTCATGTTATCAAATTTTCCTCGAAAATCTCTATTTTCTACTAAAAATAATTATATAAATAAATTAAATACGGAAAAATCACATTTTCTCCTCTCATGTCTTTATTGACATATGAGTGAAGTCACATAAAAATTTCAAGTTCATTTGAGTTCAATTTAGTGAGTTATGAAATTATTAAGCTTAAAGTGGCAAAATGGTAATTAAAATTTTAACCCTTAATTAAAACTTTAGGTTTAATAAAAAATTAACAAGTAAAATATTTGATCCTAATCTGATTTGGATGATTGAAATTTAAATAATTAAAGGGTAGAAACCCATTAAGCAATTTAAAATGATTAAACCTTAATTAAATAATCGATTAAATTTGGAAGAATAATAAAATTGGAATTATTAAAATAGTGGATATTATTAGGAAGAGATTTATTCTTTAATTTAAAAATCCCTAAATTTAATCATCTCATTAATATTCAACTCTTAATTAAAATGATAACTCAAATTTAAAATATTAAAAGACTTAATCATTAAACTAAAATTAAATCATTAAACTCTTTCAAAAATTTCAATTAAAATTAAATTAAATCAAATTAAAAATTAAATTAAATTAAGTAAATTAAATTAAAATTAAATTAAATTAAATTAAGATTAAAAGTTGAATTAAATTAAATTACATGAATTAAATAAATTAAATTAATTAATTAAATTAAATTAAATTAAATTAAATTAAATTAAATTAAATTAAATTAAATTAAATTAAATTAAATTAAATTAAAAATTAAACCAAATCAAACTAAATTGAGTTAAATTGAATTAAATTTAATTAAATTAAATTGAATTAAGTTGAATTAAATAACATCACCTAAGACATAAAGAACTTAAAAATAAATCTAAAATAACTCAACACTATTCCAAACTTAAATCATTAATTTAACTTAAATTCGCATCACAAATCATTAAGTATCATTTTGCCTCTGAGAGCTTTAGTTATCATAACTCCTAAACGTAATATTAAATGAAATGTTACTTCACTTATAGTGACATTCAAATGTCCTAGTTCACCGAGCAAGTTAACAAAATCGAAAACCTCGGACGATCGATTCATTTATATAACTAAATTCTCTTGACTTAAAACAATCCTAGAAATATCGAAAAGATGTTTAGGATCCTTCCTAAGCACTTCCTCAATATGATAGGATATTTATAAGAACAATCGAACTTAGTTGTTCTTCGATGAAGAAAATCGTCTTCAAACCAAAAACACAAGGAACCTGGACGTCATAGAAATGACTCAGCTATAGGATTATGAACTCTGGTAGAAAACCATAACCCTTTCCCTTAGCTTTACCTAGGAACTCGCTTAAATATTCTAATCGTGTTTTAAGTGCAACTTGGGATGACTGGAAGACCCTCCAGTACGCTTTTATTTTATTGCGATTTACTTTACAAGAACTTATTTAATTACATCGCACTTATTTTTCTTGCATGATAAAAACAACAGCTGCATGAAAACCTACACCTTTAGGACGAAACCAAAACCGAAACCCATAACTAAATTAAAAGACACTACAAGATAAAATTCACCTCCACAACATTTCAAAATATAAGACAACTCAAAATTTAATCACAAACGAACACAAAACTACAATTACAACTAAATTAAAACGTCTTGTTGGATGATCGGGAATACCTCGGATGATGTAACCTACGTGTTGCTAACGGGATTTCCCACGTGCCTAAATGAAAGTGTGGAACTCATTCAATTGAGTTTAGCAAATTCATCCGGACTAAGTGAATCCGATAAAAATAACGATGCCGGAAGGATGGAACCGTGGATCTTAACCAGTGTCGTTATAATCAACTTTAAGATTTGTTTTAATTAAAACACAAAAAACACTTGGAAATTAAGACTTCTCTAAACCAAAACACTTTTCTCATCCCCCGATTTATGATTTCTAAAACTAAACCTCCGCAACAACAAGGAGCTCGGAGCATGATGGGCAAAGCACGGCCATCGTCGCCAAGAAACCGAAACCTACTTCAACAAAACTTCCCTAGAATTAAACAACAAAGCCATAGGACTTCGAGGTAGTTCGCCTAGTGCAACATAAATCCTCAACTCTTCGTTATGCATTTGCATTGCAAATTAAGCCCTAACCGGTCTTAGAGATTCCGAGGTAGTCGTCCGATACGACATAAACCCTCATATCTTCCAGTGCTATTTGTATGATTCTATCATATAAATATAAGCCCTAATTAATTAAAATCGGCAAGATTAAAACATTAAATAAACATTAGGACTTTCCTAAATCCAAGCCAAACAATAGGGTAGTCGGGAGATTATCGAAGTTCACTTCGAATCCATAATTTCTCCTACTTTTCTTCCTTCGAATTCCCAAAATAAAATGTTCCAAACTCGATCCATCCCCTATCGAGATTCAAAAATTCAATTCTTCGAAAACTTAAACTTTGAAATTCTCGAGAGCGAGAATTATTGATTATTATCGAGAGTTTTCTTAGGTGATTCCCGTCACTTAAGATGTAATTAACTATAGTGGCTTGCCCTTATAGGGAATTTTAAAGAACCTGAGTAATATAAACCCCGTTTAATGTTTTCATATTAAGCAGTGGAATTTGTCGGCTTATAAAATTGGTTCGCGGACCAAACGGATGTCACAAATCGCCTAGTTTATTTAATCGAGCCCCATCATCAAGCGATGTATCTATTCTTCGGGATAGATACACGGTTTGTGGTGCGATGCTCGTTTATATAAACTATTTGAGATGTGAGATCGGCTTGACTTCATATCTTAAAATTCTTTAAAATTATTTTCAAAATCAAAACACTACTTTTCAAATTATATATATATGTAAATTAAATTAAAAAATTCGCCGACAACTTCTGTTAGGCGACCCCTTTTCAAAATAAAACACATAACCTAAAAATATGCCGACAATGGGTCAGGCGCCTAGGTGCCAGATTTGGCGCCTAAGCGCCACAGTTACTGGGTCGAGTAAAAACCAAAAGTTTTCAGTTTTTCACACGATTTTCTCCTATAAACTACCCCATCTTCGTCCCCAATCCCTAAGCAACCATAGTTACAACCTTTACACTTCATACTTGAGGAGATAAGAGAAGATTTTGAAGAAATGGAGAGAAGAAATCATGGAGAAGAGGCTAGAGATAAGTATTCTAAGGATCCTCAACCTTACTTCAATGGTTTCATTGTTGTTAGTTTGGAGAAGTTTTTGAGTCATCTAGATAAGTTTGAAGCGGAATTCAAAAGCATTGGAGATCGCCTCCATGAGATGTATCATCAATTCGAGCATATGGAATGGCAGACAAAGCTTCAATTCGATAATCTAGTGACCTATCAAGATGCTCAAGTGGAGATGTATGCGAAAAACAAATGGATCGACGAGAAAATGGCTACGGATATTCCAAGGGCGTTAGTGTTCTTCCCAAGTAGGACAAGTAATCTTCATTGCGACGAAAATGGAAATTTCTAATTTGAAGATTAGATAGTAAATGTGGTTAGGTCGAGACTTTTTCTAGTGTATCGTTGTATCTATTTGGTAAATCGATTGTGTTGTTTGTGTGTTTGTTTTATTGTTCGATGTGTGTTTTATTTGCATTGAAATTGTTTTGTTTGATTATTTGTAAGACTTGAATCTTATTATTGTACTTATCTGTATTGTATTGAGCCCGAAATTGAAGATTATGAATGGAATTAGAAGAGTTTGACTTAAACTTGTATTTAATTGATGGATTTAATTTTTAATTTTTAAAATTTTTGGAAAATATTTTGGAAGTTAGAAACTGAAGCAATACTCTTATGTGAGTAATTAGAAGTTGAATTTGTGAGTTTTGGTGGAAAATAAATTAAAAAAAATGATTTCTGTGAAAGGAAAGTCTGGCGCCTAGGCGCCAGAATTCGGCGCCTAAGCGCCGGTTCGGCCTGCTACCCGAAAATCGGGATTTAAACCCCTAAAAGCCATGGACGACGCCTAAGCTTCATCCCCCTCCTCATTTTCACGAAAATACATCCCTTAGATCCATATTGAGGTCAAAACATCACGTATTTGATCCTGAAATCACTCGATTTCTTCATCTTAAGGTCAGATATACCTTCTAATCCATTTATTTTTTATTTCTACCATGGATTTTCCTATTTTTACTAAAAACTGAAATTATGGAGAAAAATTTTGATTTTTAGAAATTATCTATGAATTTTCTTAACTGATTTTAAGTTTCTCAAGCTTAAAAGAGTTTAGATCTTTGATTCCTTTATTTATTTGTGTTTTCTTTCACGTTTAGATGACACCTAAATCTAAGCGCGAAAAAGCACGAGAAAATTTCGACAGCAGCAAGTTCGCTACTGCGGCAGAGCACTTTCGTTATCACGAATTTGCGTCATCAAGGAAATTTTTCTCGAAGCGCAGTTTTTACAATCCTGGAGAGATGATCGTGAACACGATCGTTGCACACAACTGGCAGCAATTCTGTTATTTCACTGCCGTTGCTGTTATTCCTGTTGTACGAGAGTTTTATGCCAACTTTTTGGATGTGGAAGACTACGAAGTCTTCGTTAGAGGTGTCGGAGTGGGATTCACTCAGGAATGGATCAATATTTTCTACGGCCTACCACCTACCGTAGAGTGCTACTATTCTAGTCTATCTCCTTCTGAAGAAGATCTGGAGATGATTATTACATATCTGACTGATGGCACTGGAGCTTGGAATATCTAGAACGACAAACGGGTAAACTTTAAATCTTCTAAGCTGAATGGTATTTCACAGTCCTGGCACTATTTTATTTATGCTAGACTACTTCCTTCCAACCACCTGAGTGAAGTTACCAGAGATAGAGCTATTTTGAACTACTACATTCAGGAGAGGAAGCCGATAGATGTTGGCAGCATTATTTATGATTATGTGGAGTCTATTGCAAGATCCAGCTCTTTTGTGGGATTAGGATTCCCATCCTTGATATATTCTTTATGTGTGAATAATGGAGTTATTGCTAATATTTCAGAGGAGAAGCTGAAGACTATAAAGCCTATTGGGCAGGAGAGTGTTAGTATTTATGATCGTCTTCGTGGGAAGAGATCTACTGCTCCTTCTACTTTTGTACCTACTCCAGGTAGAGCTTCTACTTCTAGACCTTCTACTTCTACCGCCGAGCCACCATCTAGTTTCCGGGAATCAATGCATGATCAATTTCGGAGCGACAGAATGAGTTATTTCTAACTCACCGCGAGTAGATACTATAGACAAGAAGATCGATCATCTATCCGAATATACCCAAAGGAAAACCGATTATGATGTCGAGTATTCGGAGTCTTTAGTTAGATTCTCGAAGGGTGAGCATGATGTTCGGTTCCCTACCTGTCCTAGATTTTCATTGTATGTTGATCCAAAGGATGTGGAATTTTCTTTTGGTGGTGACGATGACGAGGCTACAGATAGTGATTAGTAGCTTGAATTGCCTCTAGAGATGAGTTGATTCTATTTTTAGTTTATTTCTTGTTTGTTGGTACTGATTAGTTTGTTGTTAGTTAGTGTCGATTTGTTTAAAGTAACTTTGTGTGGATTTTTTTTTTATGTTGAGACTGTTTTTAGAGTAACTAGTTTGATATGTGTTTAAGACTGAAATATGGATGAATTCTTTTTCATTTTTTATGATAAATGTTTATTTCTGTTTTCAGCTTACTATTTAGTATTCTTATAAAATTATTGATGTTGTTTTGTTTCTGTTATTGTGATTAGTATAGTCGTTTAATTTTGCTAATGATATAAATATTGAGTCTGCTTACTTTTATATATGCTTCATTATTTCAGTAATATTCATAAAAAGCATGTGTGAAGTAAATTTTTCTTTGTAGACTCGTTTTTACATACTTATAAAAAATTCCTTTTTAAAATTATGCCTTTCTTTCTCTCATACTTTAAAATTTTTCATGATATATCAAAACTTAAGTTTGGGGGAAGAGAAAATACATGCAAATTTAAATTTTATTTGTCCTTAAAGTGCTAATATTTTCTAAAAAAAATATTAACATAACATAAGGAATGAAAATTTTTTTTAAGATCACTTAAATTTTTGAAATTATAAATAATTTAGTAAACTTAACCAAAATTTTAATAACTTTGATTGATTTTAAAAATAAAATTATTCAACTTAAAGAAGAGTAAGATTAAGAATTTTTTCTATTCATGATAGAGATAATTGAATTTTAGAAGTATTAAGAAATCAAGAATTATAACTTGAAAATGATTGAAAGTCTTTTTGAAAACTATTCATGTTATAGTAATTAAGTGAAAATGTATAAGTT
>JAKZJZ010002543.1:0-15613 GCA_022702705.1 Papilionanthe hookeriana x Papilionanthe teres
CGAACATGATGTTACACTCGTTCGGGAAAGAGAGCGTGCGAAAGGTCTGACAAAGTCGTGGTGATCTATGTGTGGGGGTATGCGGTCACCACGCTTGTAGATGTTAATAATGCAGCTATTGGGTATGCAATCTGCTGGCAGTACCCTCCATGTTATCAATCTCTTTACCATTCTCTTGATGACTAGTGGCATCGGATCCACTTGGCCATGACGGAGTATTCCTGGAGGGTTTCCCTTCTTGTCTTCCACAAAGTTGTAACAACATCCACATTGTATTGTGATTCTTCCTTTCCCTGGCATCCATCTCCGGGGTTCTGAGTATGTGTTTTCCCTTAGGCGGCCCTCTCGGCCCATTCTTTTCAAATCCCGGATGCAATCCACGATTTCTTGTTGTTCATACTGCGAGAATACGTCCGTATGTAGCTCGAGGCCCTCTAGTATATTGATCCTTACGCCTCGAATTCTCTCGAAGTATTCGAAAGTTTTCTTTTCGACATTCCGCATTCTCTCCATCTCGTATTCCGGAATAATCTGCAGATGGCGAGGCACAGTGACATATTGTGGGATATACGGTTCAATCCCTTCACGCTCTCCCGCATACCTCGGCTCCTCGGGGATGATGTACGTCGGGACATCCCCGGGGTTTCTTCTACAACAAGGTCATGCATTGCGGTGGTTCTATCCGGTGGCGTGGTAGCCTTCTTTCTTCGGTCTTTGTGAGATTTCCCTGGTCCTTTACGTTATCCTAGGAGCTGGCCTCCTTTCTTTAGGTTCTCGGTGAACCGGTGTCCTTAAAGTGTACGTACTGGCAGTAGCAACTGTCTCGTCGCGCTGGTCCGCAGCTAGTTTTGTTAACATCTTACGGATACGGCGATTCTTATTTCTTCGTTGCGTTGCTTGTGAGAGTAGCTCTTCGAACTTCTTGAATCTCCGTGGGCGCGGTGGCGGCAAGCCTGCCCTCTGCCGTAGCGACTACGGACTTCATTTTCTTATCTTCTTCGGTGTTTGCCTTTCTTTTCTTCTTGCTTGGATTGGTGGCTTGGGCCACCCACTTTCATCACCTTGTACGCCGGGCAGTTCTTCTCGGTCAACGTGGACCCGGTCACTTTCCTCGTACGCGTAGGCTCGTCGGTGCGAAATCCGAGTCAATCTCGATTATCGCTCCATCTTTCACCCTCTTTTCATCGAGTGCGAGGCTTACGCCATTTCTAAAGTTCGGGACCAACCGCCCGTTCGACATTTCCCGTGCGAAAAGACAAGGAAAAGGATCGGGAGGCTGTACTAAGAACAAGAACATTAAGAAAATGTTTATTAAAGACATTTTTCTTTATATTATATTTTTTGTATTTTCAAATTTAACGGGAATGAAGTGAGAAAAAATCGGGAAAAAGATCTTGATTTGGAAAAGAAAACAAGGAAAACTTTATTATCATGATTTTATTTATCTTAGCACATTTTATTATTTTTGGGTTCGGACCCAATCATAAGTAATTACTTCGCCCGTGTTTCTTAGGGATGAAGAATTCATTCCTTCGAAACATCGGGTAGCGTAATACTTTTTCAAGTATCGTCCGTTGATCGGAAGCATATGTCGTTCTCCACGACAATTCACTAGGCTGGTAGGAACCTCCACGAGTATACTTGCTTCAACCACAAACGGCCCTTCCCGAGTGGGTACAAATTTTCCTCCTATCTTGCGGTGTGCGAGAATAGGTCTCTTGAGAACGAGAACTAAGTCACCAACTTTGAAGGTTCTTGGGCGGACCCGGTTGTCATGGGCTTGAACCATCTTAGCTTGGTATAGTTCTAAATTCTGTTGCTGCTGCAAGTCTTTTCCCTTCCGGGCTTTCTAATTCCTCTGAGTCGTAATTTGGCGTTCTCTTCTGTCGTGATCTTGTTTGCAAGCTGCGACTCCGAGTGAAGGAAGGTCGAACCTCTAAAGGTAACACTGCCTCGAACCCATACACCGGAGCGTAAGGTGTAGCTTGAGTAGGAGTTACGAAGGTTGTCCGGTAGGCCCATAAGGCTTCTAACAACTTCTCGTGCCAATTTCTCTTATTATCGTCCAAAGTTTTCTTTAAGATTTGAACGAGAGTTTTATTAAAAGCCTCGCGAGGCCGTTTGCTCTTGGGTAGTAAATTGTTGAGTATCGTCGAGTCGATTCCGTGTCTCTCGACAAAATTGTTGATTTGCGTGCTTCGAATGCTGACCCATTATCCGAGATAATCTGCGCGGCACTCCGAAACGGTAGACAACTTGGTTCTTGAAAAGCCGTAGCACGTGGTGTGCTTTCACTTCTCTAAGTGGAGCTGCCTCCGCTCACTTGAAAAAGTAATCTGTAGCCGCAAGAATGAAGCGATGTCCTTTTAAAGATGGTGGTTCTATCGGACCCACTATATCCGTGCCCCAACATTCGAATGGCCACGACGCAATTGTCGGATGTAGCACATTTGGAGGTTGGTGTAGAACCACTCCGTGCACTTGACATTGGTGACGGCTCTTGGCGATTTTCATGCGATCGGTCATCATCGAGGGCCGATAATACCCTAGTCTTTTAATTTTCATTTTCATCTTCGGACCCGACTGGTGAGCGCCACGAAGTCCGAATGTACCTCTTTAACAATTTCACGGGCCTCGGACCCGCTTAGGCACCTTAGCCGCATTTGATCGAAAGACCTTCGTATAACGTGTTGTTTATTAATGCGTAGGATAGAGTTCTTTTCTTTATCCGATGGGCCAACGACCTATCGTCCGGTAGTTTTCCTGTTTGCGGGTAGTCTACTAATGGTTGTCGCCAATCTTACGTGTTTTACGTCACTTCTTCATACTGATTCTTCTTCCTTTTATGATTTGTGTATTGTGTCTATGTCGAGTCGTGATAGGATCCGACGTCCAGTGAACTGACACTTCCAGCGATTCATCTTGCAAACGAGCAAATTCTTTTGCGAGACGGGCTAAAGCATTTTCTTTTACGAGAATTTTGTAGATCGTCCCATTTGGAATTTGTTCCAACAATCGTATGACATACTTGGAAATATTGCTCGAGTCTTGGCTTTAAAATTCCGTACTTGTCCGACGATCCGTTGAATGATCGATTGCGAATCCCCGTAGATGTTGATGTCCGTTATCCCCATTTGAATAGTTAATTCCAGTCCGTTATGAGGACTTCGTATTCCGCTTCATTGTTTGTACACGGTTACGTCAAGTCGTAGGAGTATCTTAACATCCCCCGCTCGGGTGTTATAAAGATTAGCCCGATTCCTGCCTTACGAGCACTATCACTTGCGATTCTTCATCTTTGTGTCTTGAAGATGCTCCGTCGAAATATAATTCCCAACGTCGATCATCGGGGTCTTCTAGGCTCATTATTTGTTCATCCGGCAAATCGTCATTGAGAGGAGATTCTGCGGCAAAGGGTGTCTTGCGAGAAAGTCTGCTAAGACTTGTCCCTTTACGGCACGAAGAGGCACGAAAGTTATATCGAATTGCAATAATATCATTGACCATCCGGCAAGTCTACCGGAAAGCGTTGGACGAGTCATCAAGTATTGCAATGGATTAAACTTCGAGATTAGGTTGACCTTATGAGAAAGCGTGTAGTGCCTGAGCTTTTGAGCGGCGAAGATCAAAGCCAAACAATGCTTTTCAATTGCGGGATACCTTATTTCCGTCGGAAGTAAACGACGGCTTAGATAGTAAAGAGCATTTTCTTTACCCTCATCATTGACACAGGCTAACGGGGCTCGAGAGAGTCGTCTAGAGCCGCGGTGTAAAGTATCGACGGTCTACACGAGGCCGGGGCCACTAAGACGGGAGGTGTCATTAAATATTGTTTAATGTCCTCGAAGGCCTTCGGCATTTCTCTTTCCAAATAAATTTGGCATCCTTTTTAACTAGTGTCGAGAAAGGTCGACACCTACCGACAAGTTTGAGATAAAGCGTCGAAGATATGCCAACTTCCCTTGAAAAGATCGTAGTTGTTTTAAGGTTTTGGGAGGCGGCATTTCTAAGATAGCTTTAATCTTTTCGGGTCGATTTCAATTCCACGATGTCGGACAACGAATCTAAGAATTTCCGGAGGTGACGCCGAAGGTGCATTTTAAGGGATTCATCTTAAGGTTAAATTGCCTTAATCGTTCGAAAACAATTCTCGAATCATACGAGTGGTTTTCCTTTACTTTGCTTTTGATGACCACATCGTCCACGTAGCATTCGACTTGATTGTGGATGAGATCATCAAAAATTCTTGTCATCGCTCTCGGTATGTTGCTCCTGCGTTCTTCGGTCAAATGGCATCACTTTGTGTAGCAATATACTCCGATCGGCGTTCTGAATGCTGTAAGCTTTTCATCTTCTGGAGCTATTTTTATCCGGTTGAATCCTGAAGATCCATCCATGAATGAAAATATCTCATGTGTCGAAGCGATGTCGATCATTAGTTCTGGGATCGGTAGAGGGAATTCATCCTTTGGACATGCCTTGTTTAAATATCTGAAGTCCACACAAATTACGATCCGACCATTCTTCTTTACGAATGGTACCACATTGGCTAACCAAGTCGGGTATTGTTCTTCACGGACAAATTTGGCGTCTATTAGCTTTTTAACTTCGTGTATGACTTGTTGTTCGATTTCTAGACGCATTCTTCCGGGACCTTGTCGGCGGGACGAAGTAGGATCCACTCTAGCTTATGGATCGCGACCTCCGGAGCTAATCACGGCATCTCATCGTAGTTCCAAGCAAAAAGTCTTTAAATTCCATTAATAACTTGATTATTTCTTCGGAGTCTTCTTTATTGAGTAAGGAGCTAACAAAGGTAGGTCTCAGGCTCTTCGCTAGTACCTAAGTTAACTTCGGTTAGCTCATCTATTGTAGATTTAATCTCTTCTTCGAATTCGGTGGAGCGTCTCCGATTTGTGAATCTTCGAGTTCGTCCGTAGTTTCCATGCGGTTTTCATTAGATTCGCAAGTGACGAACAAGCAAAATTCGGTATCGTCGGCCGATCTCTATCGTGTCGAATCCGAGTCCATGCTTTGAATTAGGTGGACGACCGGAGTTATTCCATAATTTTTCAAAATGTTGTGATTGACCTTTTGTCCATTGTCGAGGTAAGAAACCACGTTGAATTAAACTTTGAACACGGGGAGAGTACCACTCAAAAGGTAATTCCATTAATTCGATGAAGTGACATCTTCAAATTGTACATTATTTTCAGTTTTGGAGGAAGAAGCACCACGGTAGAATTTGATTGGCTTTGCACCGCCGCTACGTACCTCTTTGACCACCATACCCTCGATCTTATTAGAATGGATCGGGGTTAGGGTCATAGTATGTATGTAGTGGTTAATCTTCTCGTACATTGATTTGTATTCTTCATTCTTTTCATCTTCAAGCGGGATCCTGAATTGCGGCTTCTTCCGACTTATTGTCGCTACTTCTTGCTTGATTTTTTTTCTTCTTCAGAACTATCTTCCCAATCAACATTGATGGCTGGTTTCCTCTGTCCAACCGTCCTAACGTCTCTACCACGGCCTCGTCCCGGCCTCGACCTCGGATGCGAGTTGTGGAGAAACATTCACCATCTCGTCGGAAGGGAATGGTGAGTGAGCTGTTGGACTAGAACTTCAGGTTCTTCGTTGTCCAGAACTTTCTTTGCTTCATTTGTTATGGTATCTCTGGAGAAGATTGTTTTCTTCGGTGGTGCATAATAAGCTGCGTCTTCATGGATTCCAATTTCATGTACGGAGAATGGTTGTAAGTCACCTTTGATGCCTTCGTTCCCCTCCATCGTAGTATTTGATGCAACGATGTAGAGATGATGGTACCATCCTGTTTTCATGTATCCATGGTCGGCCTGATAGAGCGTTGAACGACGTTTCGAATCAATTATGTGAAATTTTGCGGTTGTCTTTGCTAAGTCACCGGTCTTCATTAGTAGTGTTATTGATCCGAGGGCTCTTTCTCCTTTACGGTTGAATCCTCTTAATAACATTTTGTCGGCCTCGAGCTCACGAGCATCAATTTCCAAATATGCTTAGTGTTAGAAGGCTCATTATATTGATTGATGCTCCCGGATCCACCAATACTGCGGAGAGCGTAAACTTCCCGATTGTAGCCGAAATGTACAACGGTCGGTTGTGATCTGCATGTCCCAGTAGTAGGTCATTGTCCGTGAAGGTAACACCTCGTTGTTCCTTTAACGAGCAAACCTCATCTAAGGAATCTCCGGCCATTTGAGTTAAGCGGAATTTCCGGATCAAGTAAGGCCTTAATCGAGCTTCTTTCATCTCCTTTGATAAGATGAGAGCATCATAGATGCTCGGTTTGGTCAGTAGTTTCCTAAGATGGGCTAGCACGTTGTAGTCCACTTTATTTTCATGTGTCTCGGCTTCTTCTCGAATGGGTATTTCTTCTGCATGGGTTGGTCCTTCTTGAGCAACCACACGCTTTCCTTTGTCCTTTGGACCCATTCTCGGAGGTAGAACTCTTCCACTTCTTAAGTTGACTTCGTAATTTCTTCGAATCTAGTGTTGAGCTTCTTGGTGTTTCTTCTCGAATCGGAATGACGGGCTCTTCGGATTAGCTTCGAGTACGAAGGCTCTAACTCTATTGTGACTGGAGCTCCTCGAAACTCGCAGATAGATTCGTTGCTTGTTGAACTCTCGTATCCTCTTTGATGGATGTCTTCTTTGTCATTTTGATCGTCGAGATTGTGTATGATTTGAGAATTGTCGTTGGTATCGAAATCGATGTCCGGATTGTCGCTAGTTACGTAATCGTTAGAAACAGTCAAAACGTAGCCAACGCCATCACCCTTATCATTATATGATCCCACCGAAGTGAGCGAGATAATCATACAGAGTCGAGAGGTTCGAGGGATTTCTCCCCGAATCGAAACAACTATCCTAGGATAAGCGACCCCTAGTCTAGCCTTAGGAGCCTCGGTCCTCTCATCTTCACCGATTTTCTTCTTCTCTTGATCGTCTCTCGTTGAGGTGGTTCTCCTATCGCAAGTGATATTGCCGACTTGGCGGGTTTCGAACTCCGAATTGAAGCTCGCACCGAAGCGGTTTGGATCGTTGTCTAAAATCTTTTCGAAGACCTTGTCCAAGCGGTAGTCCATCCATCGTCGGTCGTATAGGGATCTATCGGAATGATGGGATCGGTTGAGACAACATTGACGGAACCTCCTTTACGGGGTTCCTTCATGTACTCCTTCGGAATTGTTATATTCCCTTTCCGAAGGTTGTCATTGAGCCGACTTTTGAAGGTAATGCAATCTTCTATCTTGTGTCCGAAGCATCCGGTGATAAGGGCAAAAGTTGGGATCACTTTTCTTGTTGACTTCCTCCGGTCTCTTAGGCTATGGCAGTTGGAAATCCGGAGTTTTCATCGGACTACGGAACATTTTCGGCATCTGCTTCATTCTTGAATGGATATTCCACGTTCGAAGCTCCCTTAATGTACGTTGCGGACGAGGCGGTTGTTCATCTTGTGGAGATGAGCCGATAGCTGGGTCGGGGTTGTTGATAATTCGTTGAGGTTCTTTGTGGCCGTTCGGACGATATTTGTATCGGTTGCTTGCCTTTGTCGGCTCGCTGCAACGATCCCGGATTTCTTTTCAAAAGTCTTCGCGGGCTTTTGCTTGTACGTCTTATCGGCGAAACTTAATTGCTTTGCCTCCTCTTGCAAGCTTCCGGCCTTGCTTAACAACTTCTCGAAAGTCTTAATAGTGAATCCTTTGAGGAGAAGTGCTTATCGGGCCGTGAATGCTTTTAAGTAAGATGCCGATTGCATGTTGTTCTTGTAGTTGTGGTTCACACTTCATGCTTAAGTTCCTCCATCGAAGTATGTAATCCACCAAAGTTTCGTTCGGCTACGCTTCTCTACCACTAAATCACCTATAGTGATGTGGTCTTGAGCTCCGGCGAATCGCTTGATGAAGAGGTTTTCTAGTTCGAGAACGTCTTCAGCTGAACCATTTGGTAATTCCGCATACCAATCAAAGGCGATCCACGACGAGCTGGCGACGAACTCTCGGAAGAGTAATGCATCGCTCCGCCGGCATTGCAACAAGCGGCACGAAAGTGTGCAACATGCCGTCGGGGGTTCCGGTTCCATCAAAGGTCTTGAACGAGAGGTGGTACGAAGCCTTTTGGGTATTGGACGGCGTCGAATTCTTCCGGTAAGGTCTACCGTCCGAATGGATGTCCCGTTCTTTGATTGTGCTAAGGCTTCTCGCACTCTTTGTTCCACGAAGCTCTTGATATCTTTTTCTGGAATCATACTTTGTGTTGTATCCTTCTTTAGCTGATCATCTCCCATTAACGGATGTAATCTCCTTTCCTCCGTCCGCAATGTGAATGACCTGCAGGGGTGTTTCTCTTTGGGGTTGCACTTGACTGCGGAGAGTGGCTGAGGCTATAGCCATCTCTTCCATCCTCTTCGCCATTTGGGCGATCGTATCGTCTTTCTCTTGAAGCTGTCTTTTCATCACTTCGGCTCCTCTCTTTCGCAGTGCTGCGGGAGCACCTTGTGAAGTCGACGAAGCTCGTGTTTCGACCATGTTGATTTCCGCATACTCATCGTCCATGAATTCGATGAATCAATCTCGTCTCCGAATTTCTCTTCTCTTTCTTTCGCTAGTCGTCGAATATCGGTCCTCGACTTTTCCATAGCGTCCTCTAGCGGTCTTTTACGTGCATCTTCACGGTTGTCGTGTGATAGGCTGTCGGGTTCCCTTCTCGCGAGTCCCCTTTACTGCTTGTAGCACTTTCTTCGATTCAAGTCTCTGACGAGACTTTCCTTCTCGAGTCTGTTGTTTCGATCTCGGTTGTCCAGGTAGTGGGACGCCATACCATCCTTCTAGCGGCGGAAGGTCCAGGACCGGATGGTCACGTCGGCCAAATATTGGAAGGTGGTATCCCCCTAATCCGTAATCTCGAAACGACGACGGGCGGACTAGCCTTCATCCTTTTATTTGGTTTTTACGTAACGATGGCGGGTTCTACTCGTGGCCCAAGACGGGATTTGACTGGCACCCGCCCTATCCTTCTTAGAATCTCTGATACGGGGCATTTCTCTTTCTTTGCTAGTTTCTCGATCACAGTCTGTAGTCGGGCGAATGGCATGATCCTAGCCCTTTTCTTTCTGTTGTCATTGTAGTATGCTGGTCGAGATAATGTAGAAACAATCCTGCGGACATTTTCCTCGTCAGCTGCGGCGGAAAGGGGATGGAATCTGCTTCCTTCCAAAAAGGGTGTATCTTCGAGCAATGGTATGTATTCGGGTAGTGGTGTGTACTCGGGGATTTCGGGATTTCCTCAAGAAAGCGACTTCGGCGGCTACGGCCTTCACGGCAATCTTCCTACTCGTTCCTTCTTTGGGTCCGTGTTAGTGATGGAATTCTCGAAGCTGGACCCGATTTCAAAAATAGAAGGTCTCGAAGGAAAGTACGTACCTTCCACGGTAACGGGTTCACCATAGTTCCGGATTTCCTTCCCCTTTAATTTGGCGAAGCCGGGGTAGGTGCGAAACAACTAGACCGGTGGGGGTAGCAAGAACGGTCCTCCTGCGGACGGCGGTATTCCTCTCGGTCGGGATCTTTTGCGGGGGCGGAAACTCTTGGGTTGACCTAAGGTTGAACTCGATCGGCGGCTTCTTAGCTTCGGATACTTTGTTTGTCGGTGCGAAAAGGGAAACGTCGGTGATCTTGACATTTGTGTTCTCGAATCCTTGTCCAAACCGGATGATCCCATTGTCGGGCGGCTCATCCTTATAAACGACGAAGTCCGATCCATTGGTGAAGGAGAAAATCAGCTTTGGGGCTTCCATTTCTGCAGGGTAGATTCTGGTTGTCAGTCCCAAGTTATGCTTCTTCTCATCAGGACGAAAGGAAAGGAATCGAAAAGAGTCCGAACACATTCTTGTTCATGTATTTATAAGAAGGAATCATTTGTTAAAAGAGTCATTCATTAGGGGGGTTTATTTATTTATAACGAAATGTTCAAAGGTGTAGAGAAAGTAAGGAATCCGATTCAGAGTTGGAAAGGAAAAGAAAGTCTTATGCAAGACTTCTCGACTCGAAGGATCACTCCTAAACTAACACTATTGGGGGTCCACCCCACCTCAGAAATGAGGTAAAAGGATCTCGGAACCTCTCTGTTTAGGGGTGTCTAAACAGTGGCTCCTAAATCCGAGAGAATGTTGGCTATACTTGTTCAAGGTAGAAATGAACATAGTACTCCAACGAAAAGAAGGATAGCTTGATCCACGAGGAACATGGATACACTTACCGATTTTTGAAAGCGGAATTGTCGATTAAAATGGAGAGAGGAATTTTCCCAGTGGAGTCGCCGAAGTTGTCGGCATATTTTTAGGTTAAGTGTGTTTTATTTTGAAAAGGGGTCGCTTTAACGAAGTTGTTGGCGAATTTTTTAATTTAATTTAAATAAATAATTTAAAAAGTAGTATTTGATTTTTGAAAATAATTTTAAATTTAAAGATTTTAAGATATGAAATCAAACGATCTCACATCCCGAAATAGTTTATATAAACGAGCATCTCACCACAAACCATGTATCTATCCCTAAGGATAAACACACCTTGCTTAATGGTGGGGCTCGATTAAATAAACTAGAAGATTTGTGACATCCGTTTGGTCCGCGAACCAATTTTATAAGCCGACAAATTCCCTCGCTTAATATGAAAGCATTAAATAGGGTTTATATTACTCAGGTTCTTTAAAATTCCCTATAAGGGCAAGCCCTATAGTTAATCACATCTTAAGCGACGGGAATCACCTAAGAAAACTCTCGATAATAATCAATAATTATGCTCTCAAGAATTTCAAAGTTTAAGGTTTTCAAAGGATTGGATTTTGGAATTTCAATAGGGAATGGATCAAGTTTGGAACATTTTGTTTTGGGAATTCAAAGGAAGAAAGGTAGGAGAAATTACGGATTCGAAGTGAACTTCGGTAATTTCCCGACTTCCTATTGTTTGGCTTGAATTTAGGAAGGTCCTAATGTCTATTTAATGTTTTGATTTTGTCAATTTTAATTAATTAGGGCTTATATTTATATGATAGAATCATACAAACAGCCTCGAAGATGTGAGGGTTTATGTCGTATCGAACGACTACCTCGGAATCCTAAGACCGGTTAGGGCTTGATTTGCAATGCAAATGCACTAACAAAGAGTTGAGGATTTATGTTGCACTAGGCGAAACTACCTCGAAGTCCTATGGCTTTATTATTTAATTCTAGGAAAGTTTTCTTTGAAGTAGACTCGGGTTTTTGCGATGACGATGGCCGTCTTGCCCACCATGCTCCGAGCTCCTTGTTGTTACGAGAGGTTTAGTTTTAGAAGTCATAAATCGGGAGATGAGAAAAGTGTTTTGGTTTAGAGAAAATCTTAATTTCCAAGTGTTTTCGATATTTTAATTAAAACAAATCTTAAAGTTTGATTATAACGACACCGGTTAAGATCCCACGGTTCCATCCTTCCGGCATCGTTATTTTTATCGGATTCACTTAGTCCGGATGAATTTGCTAAACTCAACTGAATGAGTTCCACACTTTCATTTAGACCGTGGGAAATCCCGTTAGCAACACGTAGGTTACATCATCCGAGGTATTCCCGATCATCCAACGGGACGTTTTAATTTAGTTGTAATTGTAGTTTTGTGTTACGTTTGTGATTAAATTTTGAGTTGTTTTATATTTTGAAATGTTGTGGCGGTGAATTTTATCTTGCGATGACTTTTAGTTTAGTTTTGATTTCGGTTTTAGGGACTATCCTAAAGGTGTGGGTTTTCATGCAACGATTGTTTATCATGCAAGAAAAGTAAGTGCGATGCGGTTAAATAAATTGCAATAATGTAAATTGCAAGAAAGTAAATTGCAATAAAATAAAAGCGTACTCGGAGGGTCTTCCCGTCATCCCAAGCTGCACTTAAAACACAATTAGAATATTTAAGCAAGTTCCTAGGTAAAGCTAAGGGAAGGGTTATGGTTTTCTACCAAGTTCCTAATCCTATAGCTAGTCATTTCTATGACGTCTAGGTTCCTTGAGTTTTGATTTGAAGACGATTTTCTTCATCGAAGAACAATTAAGTTCGATTGTTCTTATGAACATCCTATCATATCGAGGAAGTGCTTAAGGCAAATCTTAAACATCTTTTCGATATTTCTAGGATTGTTTTAAGTCCAAATGAATTCGATTACACAAATGAATTAATCGTCCGAGGTTTAGTTAAGTTTTGTTGTTATCTTACTCGATGAGCTAGGATATTTGAATGTCCTATAAGTGAAGTAACATTTCATTTAATATTCTGTTTAGGAGTTATGACAACTAAAGCTTTCGAGGGTAAATTGGTGTTCAAATGGTTTGTGATTTAGCTTAATTTCAATTAATGAGTTTAAATTTGGAATAGTATTTAAGTTGCTTTATATTTAATTTCTTTCTATTTTAGGTGATGTTATTTAATTCAATTTAATTTAACTTTAATTTAATTTAATTTAATTTTAATTTTAATTTAATTTAATTTAATTCAATTTAGTTTGATTTGATGTTAAATTAATTTAGTTTAATTTGATTTAATTTCCTTTAATTTAATTTAATTTGATTTAATTTTAATTTAATTTGATTTAATTTAATTTAATTTAATTTAATTTAATTTAATTTAATTTAATTTAGTCTAATTTAATTTAATTTAATTTAAGTCTAATTTAATTTAATCTAATTTAATTTAATTTATTTAATTTAATTTAATTTAATTTGTTTATTTAATTTAATTTAATTTAATTTAATTTAATTTAACTTAATTAATCTTTAATTTAATTTAATTTGATTTAATTTAATTTAATTCAATTTGATTTATTTAATTTAATTTAATTTTTAATTTAATTTTATTTTTAACTTTAATTGAAATTTTAAAAGAGTTTAATAATTTAACTTTAGTTTAATGATTAAGTCTTTTAATATTTTAAATTTGAGTTATCATTTTAATTAAGAATTAAATATTAATGAGATGATTAATTTAGGTATTTTTAAATTATAGAATAAATCTCTTCCTAACAATATCCCTATTTTAATAATTCCAATTTTATTATTCTTCCCAAGTTTAATCAATTATTTAATTAAGGTTTATTTCAATTATTTTAAATTGTTTAATGGGTTTCTACCCTTTAATTATTTAAATTTCAATCATCCAAATCAGATTAAGATCAAATATTTTACTTGTTAATTTTATTAAACCTAAAGTTTTGATTAAGGGTTAAAATTTTAATTACCACTTTGCCCTTTAAGCTTAATAATTTCATAACTCACTAAATTGAGCTTAAATGAACTTGAAATTTTTATGTGACTTCACTCATATGTCAATAAAGACATGAGAGAAGAAAATGTGATTTTTACGTATTTAATTTATTTATATAATTATTTTTGGTAGAAAAATAGAGATTTCCGAGGAAAATTTAATAACATGACCAAGGAAAGTTTACATGTCTTAAGAAAATTAGGGGACATTCCTAATGACTGGAGGACCACTTGGACCAATTTTGGTGATTTTTTGAATTATATTATTTTTATTATAATTATTTTAAGTTTTAGAGTGTTAATTAATTTAAAACTAAAATAAAGGTTGAAAAATGAATTTTATATTTTTCAAAAATCTCTCTGATATCAAGGAAATCGAGAGAATCAATTTTTGTAATTTTCTGATTTTTCTATGATTTATTATAATTATTTTTGTGAAAATGCTAGAAAATGCATTTTTTTTTAATTTTAAAATTACCCTAGGGCTTTAAAATTTAATGTCTCATTAAATAGACCTAAGAAAAATATGGGGTTTGTTCCTAAGTGATTAAAATTCAAAATATGACATTTTGGTGAATTTTATTATTTTTGTGATTTTTATTATTTTTTAATTATTAAAAATATTAAAATAATATTAAAAATCAACTTTTTTAGAAAATTGAAATTTTAATTTTCTTAAATTCCACTAATATCGGAGAGGCTCCAAAACCGATTTGGTGAATTTTTGAAAGGTATTTTGAAAGTTATGAATTTTTAAAGTTCGAATTGACTAAATGGCTTAATCGACCCATTTAGTAGGGCTAACTAAGTCCGATTGACTTCAAATTTTTATGGTGGGTTCCTCTGATCCTAAAGGTCAATGGAGAATTGATTTCAAGTCAATTTGATGTATGGTTAGCTCTAATTAATTAGGGATCTATTTTTGGGTGTTTAATCCAATTAGGGTTATTTTAAATGAACTAACTCAAAACCTATTTTTCCTAGGGTCCTCTGGTCATAAGGGACATCACCAAATTTTCCTATAATTTATTTCACAACATGCTAATTATTGGAATTAAAATACTCAAAACGAGTAACATGAATTTGAAAAATCAATAACTTCTCATAGGGATGGCCTCGACTTTGGAAAATTCGGGGAATGTTCCCAAATTCGAGAGGCTTCAAAAGCCCTATGGTCTCATGCCATGGTGAATTTCCTATATGCATGGAGAATTAAAAGAATGCAAACGAGTAAATAAATTATTAAAAATAAAATACTTGATGAAATTAAATGATTTCTTTTCCACATTATTCTCCTCCGTTCACTGAGCGAGAGGGTATTTTTATTTTATTTTTATGATTTTCCTACACAAAGTTATGAATTTTCCAAGTTCAGGGAATTAAATAAATAGAAAAAATCCCTAATTTTCTATTTATCCGAGTCGGCGCCGCATCATCCTCGGCATCTCCGAACGGCCACGCGGCGCGCTCTCATTCGACGCCGCCGCTTGAGTCGGCGGCCGGGTCCCGCGGTTCACGTACCATCTCCCGGTCCGACGCCATCCGAGCCGTCCGTCCGCGCGTGTATTGAATGAACGGCATCCGTTCATCGTCCCCAAGCCTCCTAGCCCGAGAAGCCGTCCATCTTCGAGCCCAAGATCTCGCTCGATACTTGACCAAATTTAACGTTCTTATGCTCTATGGATTCGTCTCGAGAAGACGAACACATCCATATGGTTTATGTGGGATAAAATTTACTCAATAAAAATGGAGAATGTTCAGAAGTTCGGGAAGAAGAGTGAGGCCATACCTTTGCTCAGAGAAGTGTGGCTTCGATTTGAGGGTTGTTTCACCTTCGATTGGATCCCGGCAAGCTCCGGATGAAGTCTCCGGTGCAGTGAATTGCTCAGGTAGGATTTTGACCACGGCCGATCACAAAGCTTGGAGGCTGAAGCAGCCGGGTGGCTCGGAGATGGGGCTTTCGCTGGTGGACACCTTCTCTTGGTACGGTGAAGGTGTAGGACCAATCGATTTGGGGATTGGCTTACTTGTGGAGAAGTGTCCCGGTTTTGGGCTTGGATTTCAACTCGAAATCGAGCTCGCAGAGAGGAAATGGCGGGGGATTTCGGTGGGGATCAAATGCTCTATGTATGGGGAGTAGTACGGAACAATTTTGGCGAGTTTCCTTAAGGTTTGTTTCGAGCACCTCTCATGGCCGAGAAGGGGTGGTGTTTAAATAGGAGAGGGTGGAGGGCCTCCCGGGGAGAGTTAGGGCTTGGGATCGAGCTGCTCTTGGCGAGAGAACAGCTACGA
>JAKZJZ010002544.1:0-15608 GCA_022702705.1 Papilionanthe hookeriana x Papilionanthe teres
ACCCAAGTTACCCTTTTCAGCCCAAGACCAGGCCTTGGGTGGTGAACCTAGCCCAAAACCATGGGTTGACTCATTTGAACCCAAAATGGCCTTCCCCCCATTCCATTTCAATCCAAGCTCTTTACACAAGGCATTTTCCAATTGCTTGCACCAAGTCCCAGCCCTGACCCACCTGACCTTGAGGGTGACCAATGCCTGGCCGGCCAGCCACCAAGCCGCCGAAAAACACCATGGCCGAGAGCTCACATGTGAGCCCAACTTGGAATTCTCACCGCCGAGCCGCCCCATCCCCAGTGGCCATTGGAGCTGTTCTTCTCTTGCCTAGAGCAGCCGATCCCAAGCCCTAACTCTCCCCGGGAGGCCCTCCACCCTCTCCTATTTAAACACCACCCCTCTCGGCCATGAGAGGTGCCGAAACAAACCTTAAGGAAACTCGCCAAAATTGTTCCGTACTCCTCCCCATACACAGAGCACTTGATCCCCAGTGAGATCCCCCTGCCATTTCTTCTCTGTGAGCTCAATTTCAGAGTTGAAATTCCACCCAAAACCAGGACACTTCTCCACAATGGACCAATCCTTAAATTGATTGGTCCTACACCTTCACCAGACCAAGGGAAGGTGTCCACCAGTAAAAGCCCCATCTCCAGGCCACCCAGTTGCTTCAGCTTCCAAGCTTTGTGATCGGGCTTGGTCGAAATCACATCTAAACAATTCACTGGACCGGAGACTTCATCTCGAGCTTGCTGGGATCCAATCGAAGGTGCAACAAACCTCAGATCGAAGCCACACTTCTCTGAGCAAAGGTATGAGCTAATTCTTCATCCCGAGCTTCGGAGATTCCCCATTTCAAATGCTTTAATTTCAATGCATGATCACCATATAGATGTGTTCGTCTCTTCAAGACGAATCCATGGAGCATAAGAACATGAAAATCCATTGAGTATCGAGTGAGATCTTAGGGATTTAGTGTGGACGGCTCTCGGGTGAGGACGCTCGGGGATGATGAACGGATGCCGTCCATTCAATACACGCGCGGACGAACGACTCAGATGGCGTCAGACCAGGAGACGGTACAAGAACCGCGGGGCCCGGAGTGCTGAGTCAGATGGCGGCGTCGAATGGGAGCGCGACGCGTGTGCGTTCGGAGATGCCGAGGATGAGTTGGCGCCGCGTGGATAAATAGAAAATTAGGGGTATTTTCTATTTATTTAATTCCCTAAACTTCAAAAATTCATAACTTTGTGTAGAAAAATCAGAAAAATAAAATAAAAATACCCTCTTGCTCAAGTGAACGGAGGAGAATAATGTGGAAAAGAAATCATTTAATTTCATCAAGTATTTTATTTTTTATAATTTATTTACTCTCTGCATACTTTTAATTCTCCATGCATGTATACAATTCACCATGGCATGAGACCATAGGGCTTTTGAAGCCTCTGAATTTGGGAACATTCCCTGAATTTTCCAAAGTCAGAGGCCATCCCTATGAAGAGTTATTGATTTTTCAAATTCATGTTACTGTTTTGAGTATTTTAATTTCAATAAATAGCATGTTGTGAAATAAATTCTAGGAAAATTTGATGATGTTTTTTATGACCAGAGAACCCTAGGAAAAATAGGTTTTGAGTTAGTTCATTTAAAACAACCCTAATTGGCTTAAACACTCAAAATAGGTCTCTAATTAATTAGAGTTAACCATACATTAAATTGACTTGAAATCAATTCTCCACTGACCTTTAGGGTCAAAGGAACCCACCATAAAGATTTGAGGTCAATTGGACTTGGTTAGCCCCACTAATTGGGTTGATTAAGCCACTTAGTCATTTTAAACTTTAAAAATTCATAACTTACAAAATGTCTTTCAAAAATTCACCAAATTGGTTTTGAAGCCTCTCTGATATTAGGGGAATCTAAGAAAATTAAAATTTCAATTTTCTAAAAAAGTTGATTTTTAATATTATTTTAATATTTTTAATAATTAAAAAATAATAAAAATCACAAAAATAATAAAATTCACCAAAATGTCAAATTTTGAATTTTAATCACTTAGGAACAAACCCCATATTTTTCTTAGGTCCATTTAGTGAGATATTAAATTTTAAAGCTTTAAGTTAATTTTAAAATTAAAAAAATATATTTTCAAGCTTTTTCATTAAAATAATTATAATAAATCATAGAAAAATTAGAAAATTGCAAAATTTGCTTCTCTGATTTCCTTGATATCAGAGAGATTTTTGAAAAATATAAAATTCATTTTTCAACATTTATTTTATTTTTAAATTAATTAACACTCCAAAACATAAAATAATTATAATAAAAATAATATATTTCAAAAAATCACCAAAATTGGTCCAAGTGGTCCTCTAGTCATTAGGAATATCCCCTAATTTTCTTAAGGACAGAAACTTTCCCTTGGTCATGTTATTAAATTTTCCTTGAAAATCTCTATTTTCTACCAAAAATAATTATATAAATAAATTAAATACAGAAAAATTATATTTTCTCCTCTCATGTCTTTATTGACATATGAGTGAAGTCACATAAAAATTTCAAGTTCATTTGAGTTCAATTTAGTGAGTTATGAAATTATTAAGCTTAAAGGGTAAAGTGGTAATTAAAATTTTTAATCCTTAATTAAAACTTTAGGTTTAATAAAAAAAATTAACAAGTAAAATATTTGATCCTAATCTGATTTGGATGATTGAAATTTAAATAATTAAAGGGTAGAAACCCATTAAGCAATTTAAAATGATTAAACTTTAATTAAATAATTGATTAAATTTGGAAGAATAATAAAATTGGAATTATTAAAATAGGGATATTATTAGGAGGAGATTCATTCTTTAATTTAAAAATCCCTAAATTAATTATCTCATTAATATTCAATTCTTAATTAAAATGATAACTCAAATTCAAAACATTAAAAGACTTAATCATTAAACTAAAATTAAATTATTAAACTCTTTTAAAAAAAATTTCAATTAAATTAAAAATAAAATTAAACTAAAAATTAAATTAAATTAAGTAAATTAAATTAAATCAAATTAAATTAAATTAAATTGAAATTAAAAGTTGAATTAAATTAAAAATTAAATTAAAGATTAAATTAAATTAAATTAAATAAACAAATTAAATTAAATTAAATAACTTAAATTAAATTAAATTAAATCAAATTAAATTAAATCAAATTAAATTAAAACTAAATCAAATCAAATTAATTTAATGTAACATCAAATCAAACTAAACTGAATTAAATTAAATTAAAACTCAATTAAATTAAATTAAATTAAATTAAATTGAATTAAATAACATCATCTAAAACAGAAAGAAATTAAATATAAAGCAACTTGAACACTATTCCAAATTTAAATCCATTAACTTAAATCAAATCATTTGAATACCAATTTACCCTCAAAAGCTTCGGTTATTATAACTCCTAAACAGAACATTAAATGAAATGTTACCTCACCTATAGGATATTCAAATGTCCTAGTTCACTCGAGTAAGATAACAACAAAACTTGAATTCTCTGACGATTAATTCATTTGTATAATTAAACCCATTTGGACTTAAAACAATCCTAGAAATATTGAAAAGATGTTTAAGATTATTCTTAAGCACTTCCTCAATATGATAGGACATTTATAAGAACAATTGACTTAATTGTTCTTTGATGAAGAAAATCGTCCTTAAACCAAAACACAAAGAACCTAGACGTCATAGGAGATGACTAGCCATAGGATTAGGAATTTGGTAGAAAACCATAACCCTTCCCTTAGCTTTATCTAGGAACTTGCTTAAATATTCTAATTGTGTTTTAAGTGCAGCTTGGGATGACAGGAAGACCCTCCGAGTACGCTTTTATTTTATTGCAATTTACTTTCTTGCAATTTACATTATTACAATTTCATTAATCGCATCGCACTTACTTTTCTTGCATGATAAACAACTGTTGCATGAAAACCCACACCTTTAGGATAGACCCTAAAACTGAAACCAAAACTAAGTTAAAAGTCATTGCAAGATAAAATTCACCGCCACAATATTTCAAAATATAAAACAACTCAAAATTTAATCACAAACAGAACACAAAACTACAATTACAATTAAATTAAAACGTCCTGTTGGATGATCGGGAATACCTCGGATGATGTAACCTACGAGTTGCTAACGGGATTTCCCACGGTCTAAATGAAAGTGTGGAACTCATTCAGTTGAGTTTAGCAAATTCATGTGGACTAAGTGAATCCGATAAAAATAATGATGCCGGAAGGATGGAACCGTGGATCTTAACCGGTGTCGTTATAATCAACTTTAAGATTTGTTTTAATTAAAATATTGAAAACACCTGGAAATTAAGATTTCCTCTAAACCAAAACACTTTTCTCATCCCCCGATTTATGATTTCTAAAACTAAACCTCCGCAACAACAAGGAGCTCGGAGCATGGTGGGCAAGCACGACCATCATCATCGAAAAAACTCGAGTCTACTTCACAAAACTTTCCTAGAATTAAATAACAAAGCCATAGGACTTTGAGGTAGATTGCCTAGTGCAGCATAAATCCTCAACTCTTCGTTAGGCATTTGCATTGCAAATTAAATCCTAACCGGTCATAGGATTCCGAGGTAGTCGTCTGATACGACATAAACCCTCACATCTTCGAGGCTATTTGTATGATTTTGTCATATAAATATAAGCCCTAATTAATTAAAATTGGCAAGATCAAAACATTTAAATAAATATTAGGACTTTCCTAAATTCAAGCCAAACAATAGGATAGTCAGGAAATTACCGAAGTTCACTTCGAATCTGTGATTTCTCCTACCTTTCTTCCTTTGAATTCTCAAAACAAAAAATGTTCCAAATTCGATCTATTCCCTATTGAAATTTCCAAAATTTAATCCCTTGAAAACTTAAACTTTGAAATTCTTGAGAGCAGAATTATTGATTATTATCGAGAGTTTTCTTAGGTGATTCCCGTCACTTAAGATGTAATTAACTATAGGGGCTTGCCCTTATAGGGAATTTTAAAGAACCCGAGTAATATAAACCCCGTTTAATGTTTTCATATTAAGCGGGGAATTTGTCGGCTTATAAAATTGGTTCGCGTACCAAACGGATGTCACAAATCTTCTAGTTTATTTAATCGAGCCCCACCATCAAGCAGTGTGTCTATCCTTAGGGATAGATACACGACTAGTGGTGCGGTGCTCGTTTATATAAACTATTTGGGATGTGAGATCGGTTTAATCTCATATCTTAAAACCTTCAAATTTAAAATTATTTTCAAAATCAAATATTATTTTTTCAAATTATTTATTTAAACTAAATTAAAAATTCGCCGACAACTTCTGTTAGGCGAACCCCTTTTCAAAACACAACACACAACCCGAAAATAGTTGCCGACAACTTCTGGCGACTCCGCTGGGGAGAATTCCTCTCTCCATTATAATCAGATAATTCTGCTTTCAAAAATCGGTAGTGTATCCATGTCCCTAATGGGTCAAACTACCCTTCTTTCCGTTGGAATACTATGTTCATTTCTACCTTGGACAAGTATAGCCAACATTCTCTCGGATTTAGGAACCACTATTTAGACACCCCTAAACGCAGAGGTTCCGAGATCCTTTTACCTCATTTTCGAGGTGGGGTGGACCCCCAATAGGTGTTAGTTTAGGAATGATCCTTCGAGTCGAGAAATCTTGCTTAAGACTTTCTTTTCCTTTCCAACTCTGAATCGGATTCCTTACCTTCTCTACACCTTTGAACATTCTGTTCTAAATAAACAAACCCTCTAATAAGTGACTCTTTTAACAAGTGATTCCTTCTCATAAATACATGAACAAGAATGAGTTCGAACTCTTTTCAATTCCTTTCTTTTCGTCCTAAAGAAAAGAAGCATAACTCGAGACCGACAACCGAATCTACCCCGCGAAATGGAAGCCCCAAAGCCGATTTTCTCCTTCACCAACGGATCGGACTTCGCCGTTTATAAGGATGAGCCGCCCGACAATAGGATCATCCGATTCGGGTAAGGATTTGAAAACACGAATGTCAAGGTCACCGACGTCTCCCTCTTTGCACTGACGAACAAGGTATCTGAAGCTGAGGAACCGCTGCTTGAGTTCAACCTTAGGTCGACCCAAGAGTTTCCTCCCCGCAAAGGATCCCGACTAGGAGGAGTACCGACGTCCGCAGAGGACCGTTCTTACTACCCCCACCGGTCTAGTTGTTTCGCACCTACCCCGACTTCTGCCAAATCAAAGGGGAAAGAAATCCAGAATTATGGTAAACCTGTTACCGTGGAGGGTACATATCTTCATGTAAGACCTTCTATTTTCGAAATCGGGTCCAGTTCAAAGATTCCGTCACTGATAAGGACCCAAAGAAGAAACAGAAGTAGAAGGATCGCCAGAGAAGCCATAGCCGCCGAAATCGCTTTCCCGGAGGAAATCCCGTAACCGCTCGAATATACACCGCCGCCGAATATACACCGCTACCGGAATATACACCGCCGCCTCGACTACATACCACTCTTGGGAGGAAGCAGGTTCCATCCCCTCTCCACCGCAGAGGATGAGGAGAATGTTCGCAAGATTGCTGCCACATTACCTCAGCCCGCATATTACAATGATAGCCGCAAGAAAAGAACTAGAACTACGCCGTTTGCTCGACTGCAAACTTTGGTAGAAAAATTAGCAAAGAAGGAAAACTGCCCCTTATCAGAGATTCTACAAAGGATAGGGCGGGTGCCGCTCAAATCCCGTCTTGGGCCCCGAGTAGAACCCGCCGTCATGACGTGAAAAGCCAAGTAAAAGAATGAAGGCTAGTCCGCCCGTCGTAGTCTCGGGATTACGGATTAGGGAGGATACCGCCTTCCAAGCATTTGGCCGACAGCACCATCCGGTCCTAGACCTTCTGCCGCTAGAAGGATGGTATGGCGTCCCACTCATCGGGCGATTGAGATTGAAACGAGCAGTCCGAGAAAGAAAGTCTCGCCAAGAGACTTGAATCCGAAGAAAGTGCTACCGCGATAAAGGGGACTCATGAAAAGGGGACCCGGCAGCCTATCGCACGACAACCGCAAAGACACACGAAAAGCCCCGCTAGAAGATGCCATGGAAAAGTCGAGAACCGATATCCGACGGTTGGCAAAAGAAAGAGAAGAAAAGTTCGGAGATGAGATCGATTCATCGGAATTCATGGACGACGAATATGCAAAAATCAATATGGTCGAGACACGAGCTTCATCGGCTTCGCAAGGTGCTCCTGCAGCCGCGAGAAGAGAGGAGCCGTAACCGATGAGAAGGCAGCTTCAGGAAAAGACGACACGATCACTCAAATGGCGAAAAGGATGGAAGAGATGGCCGTAGCTCCGGCCACTCTCCGAGTCAAGTACAACCACATGAGAGACGCCCCCGCAGGTCATTCACATTGTAGACGGAGGAAAGGAGATTACATCCGTCAGTGGGGATGATCAGCTGAAAAAGGATACAACACAAAGTATGATCCCTGAAAAGGATATCAAGAACTTGGTGGAACAGCAAGTGCGAGAAGCCTTAGCACAATCGAAGAACGGGACATCTATTCGGACGGGTAGACCTTACCCAGAAGAATTCGACGCTGTCCAATACCCGAAAGGCTTCGTACCACCTCTGTTCAAGACATTCGATGGAACCGGAACCCCCGACAAGCATGTTGCACACTTTCGTGCCGGCTTGTTGCAATGCCGGCGGGAGCGATGCATTACTCTTCCGACAGCTCGTCAGCAATCCGTCGAGAATCGCCTTCGACCGGTATGCGAATTACCAAATGGTTCGGTGAAGACGTTCTCGAACTAGAGAACCTCTTCATCAAGCGATTCGCCGGAGCTCAGCACCACATCACTATAGGTGATTTAGTGGTAGAGAAACAAAGGCCGAATGAAACTTTGGTGGATTACATACTTCGATGGAGAAACTTAAGCATGAAGTGTGAACCACAACTACAAGAACAACATGCAGTCGGCATTTTACTTAAAAGCATTCACGGCCCGATAACGACTTCTCCTCAAAGGATTCACTATTAAGACTTTCGAGAAGTTGTTAAGCAAGGCCGGAAGCTTGCAAGAAGAGGCGAAGCAATTAAGTTTCACCGACAAGACGGACAAGCAGAAGCCGGTGAAGACCTTCGAAAAGAAATCCGGGATCGTTGCAGCAGTTGACAAAGGCAAGCAACCGATGCAAATACCACCAGAACGGCCGCAACAACCACAACAGAATTACCAGCAACCCCGGTCCAGCTATCAGTCGTCTCCACAGTATGAACAACCGTCTCGTCCGCAACGTACATTAAGGGAACTTCTGAGCAGAGAATATCCGTTCAAAAATGAAGCAGTACCGAAAATGTTCCGTAGTCCGATGAAGACTCCAAATTTCCAACTGCGCGAGCCTAAAAGACCGCAGGAAGTCAACAAGAAAGGTGATCCCAACTTTTGCCCCTACCACCGGATGCTCGGGCACAAGATAGAAGATTGCATTACCTTTAAAAGTTGGCTCAACGACAACCTTCGGAAAGGAAATATAACAATCCCGAAGGAGTACATGAAGGAACCCCGTAAAGGAGGTTCCGTCAATGTTATCTCAACTCGATCCCATCATTCCGATGGATCCCTATACGACCGACGATGGATGGACTACCGCCCGGACAAGGACTTCGAAAAGGATTTTAGACAAGCATCCGAACCGCTTCGGTGCGAGCTTCAATTCGAGTTCGAGACCCGTTAAGCCGGTACTATCACTTGCGATAGAAGAACCACCTCAACAGGAGGCGATCGAAGAGAAGAAGAAAATCGACGAAGAAGAGAGGACCGAGGCTCCTAAGGCTGGACTAGGGGCCGCTTATCCTAGGATAGTTATTTCCGATTCGGGGAGAAATCCCTCGAACCTCTCGATTTTGTATGATTATCCGCTCACTTCGGTGGGATCATATAATGATAAGGGTGATGGCGTTGGCTACGTTTTGATCGTTTCTAACGATTACGTAACTAGCGACAATCCGGACATCGATTTCGATACCAACGACAATTCTCAAATCATACACGATCTCGACAATCAAAATAACGAAGAAGACATCCATCAAGGAGGCTACGAGAGTTCAACAAGCAACGGATCTATCTGTGAGTTTCGAGGAGCTCCAGATCACAATAGATTAGAGCCTTCGGATTCCGAAGATAATCCGGAAGAGCCCGTCATTCCGATTCAAGAAGAGACACCGCAAGCTCAATACTAGATTCGGAGGAAATTACGTAAGTCAACTCGAGAAGTGGAAGAGTTCTACCTCCAAGAATGGGTCCGAAAGACAAAGGAAGCAGGTGGTTGTTCAAGAAGAACCAACCCCAGGAGAAGAAATACCCATTCGAGAAGAAGCCGAGACGCATGAAAATAAAGTGGACTACAACGTACTAGCCCATCTTAGGAAACTACCGCCAAACCGAGCATTTACGATGCTCTCATCTTATCAAAGGAGATGAGAGAAGCTCCGATCAAGGCCTTACTTGATCCGCAGATTTTCTTAGCTCAAATGGCCGGAGATTCCTTAGATGAGGTTTGTTCGTTAAAGGAACAACGAGGTGTTACCTTCACGGACAATGACCTACTACTCGGGACAGCGAGATCACAACCGACCGTTGTACATTTCGATTACAATCGGGAAGTTTACGCTCTCCGCAGTATTGGTGGATCCAGGAGCATCGATCAATATAATGAGTCTTCGAACACTAAGCATATTTGGAAATCGATGCTCGCGAGCTCGGCGTACAAAATGTTATTAAGAGGATTCAACCGTAAAGGAGAAAGAGCCCTCGGGTCAATAACGCTATCGATGAAGACCGGTGACTTAGCAAAGACAACCGCAAAATTTCACATAATTGATTCGGAGACATCGTTCAACGCTCCGTCGGCCGACCGTGGATACATGAAAACAGGATGGTACCATCATCTCTACACCAGTGCATCAAATACTACGATGGAGGGGAACAGTGCATCAAAGGTGACTTACAACCATTCTCCGTACATGAAATTGAAATCCATGAAAATGCAGCTTATTATGCACCGCCATGTTGACCTCATTTTTGATGAGGTCTTCCTTTCTTCTTTTTAGTGCTTAGGATCTAGCCTTAGGCTTTTCCTTTGACTATCTTAAAGGACTAGAATTGGGACCCGCCTTTTAGAAATTCAAACCACTTCTAAACTCCCCGCAAACTCCACAAACTCGACTATAGACCCCTAATCACCTAGAGGGTTGAAATCAAATATGGAAGTTTAAAGGATGAGTTCCTATAGGACTCTTTGGCCTTAGGACTGCCCTGGGTGGCCTGGTCTGGTGAAGGGGCTGACTTACACTACACTTACACACTACATTTCCACACACTTCCTAAAATCACACCCATACCCAACTTAACCTCCTGACTCATGTAGGTGATTCACATGGATGGTCCTTAACCCCTAAGCCCTTGGCTAAGAGGGTTAGGAACAACATAGTGAATGCCTCAAATGAGTCCTTTCATGGCTCATATGGGCTTGAAATGGCTTCATGGCTCAACCAAAATGATTTCTTTCCACCTAGATTCACCCAATCTTCAATTTCCCAAATTTTCAATTTTTGACCCCCAGGACCCTACACCTACTAAACCTACCCAAAACCCTTGAAATTACCCAAATTTTTGTAAAATTTCCAAATTACCCAAAATTTTCCAAAATCAATCTCAAACATCTCCACATCACTCAAATTGATCATCCATACCCAAAAATACCAAAAATTCCAAAAATACCCCCCAATACCCTCCAAATACCCAAAATACCCTTCTTGGCCTAAAAATCCAAAAATTCAGAAAATTCCCAGAAAATTCCAGAAAATCCTAAATATTCTCAATTTCATTTTTTCCAACTACACCATGGGCCAATTTTGTCAATTTACCCTACTTTTGTCAAAACCCCCAAATTGACCCATTTTAACCCTAAGTGAACCCAATGTCAAACCAAACCTACCCAATTGACCCCAATTTTGGTCCAATTCAGTTCTAAACTTCAATTCAACATTCCCAATACCAATTTAGACCAAATCCAAGTCCAATTTGATTGACATTTGGATCCAATTCCACTTTTGACCTTAAGGCCCATTTTTTGACCTAAGCCCAAACCTAACCCAAATGAACCCAAACCCCAAAAATCAAAGCCCAACAAAAGTCAAAACCTCTTTGAAACACTCCCATAAACACTTCTTAACAATAATTCTACATCAATTTCAACCCTAGCCCAACATTGGCCCAACTTGGCCCATTTGGACCTATATTGGCCCATTCACCAAAAGAATCCAAATCCAACCCAATTCAAGCCCAAACTACCCCAAATTTGCTTCAAGTTACTCATGACACATCCATGAGCTAAACCCAACAATTATTTGGCCCAACCTTTTACAAAAATTTTCATCCATGAACACATTCATAAACTTAAAAGCCCACTTCCCTTAAACCCTTCTAAAAGCCCATTTCCTTCAAAATTCAAAAGCCCAAATCTACCCTAAAGCCCACATGACATCTCCATTTGTCATCTATTTAATTAAATCCATTACCTAAGTCCTAAAATCATCATTGAATTATTCCAAATGAAGCTTCATCCAAATTCCCATCAAATTACCAAAAATTTCTTAAAACCCATTTTTATGAAATTGACTCAACTTTCCCCAAGCCAAAGACAAGCCATGCAAGCCATTGACAAGCCACATGAAGCCATGGGAGGCTTGACATGTGACCATGCCATTAATGGTAAAAGGAGGGGCTCCTTTCCTAATCTTTCATTAAGCTTTTTTTACCTTAAGCATGTCACACACTAAACCATGTTTAGCCACCTCATCATGGATAGAGACCACACCACTCTCTCTTGGTCGACCCAACCGATCCTCTCGGCCCAAAATCAGGCCATGGGGAGGTGAACCAAGCCCAAAAGGTGGGTTGACCCATTTGGACCCAAAATAGGCTCATCCCCCATTCCATTTCAATCCAACTCCTTTACACATGGCAATTGCCAATTGATTGCACAAACCTCTACCACGACCCACTCGACCAAGATGGTGACCATCGCACGGCCGGCCGGCCACCGGACCGCCGGAAAACACCATGGCCGAGAGCTCACATGTGAGCCAACATTGAAATTCTCACTTGCTGAGCCGCCCCATCCCTAGTGGTCACCATGGCCGATCTTCTCCTCACCAGAGCAGTCGATCCCAAGCCCTAACTCTCCCCAGGAGGCCCTCCACCCTCTCCTATTTAAACTCCACCCCTCTCGGCCATGAGAGAAGAGAAGCACAAACCTTGCCAAAACTCGCCAAAATTGTTCCAGACCCTTCTCCATCCTTAGAGCACTTGATCCCCAGTGAAATTCCCCTGCCATTTCTCCTCTGTAAGCTCAATTTCAGAGTTGAAATTCCACCCAAAACCAGGACACTTCTCCACAGTGAGCCAATTCTCAAATTGATTGGCTCTACACCTTCACCAGACCAAGGGAAGGTGTCCACCATCAAAAGCCCCATCTCCAAGCCACCCAGGTTGCTCCGGCCTCCAAGCTTTGTGATCGGGCTTGGTCGAAATCATATCCGGACAATTCACTGGACCGGGAGACTTCATCCGGAGCTTGCTAGGACCCAATCAAAGGTGCAACAACTCTCAGATTGAAGCCACACTTCTCTGAGCCAAGGTATGAGCTAACTCTTCATCCCGAGCTTCTGAAGATTCTCTATTTTAAATGCCTTAGTTTCAATGCATGTTAGCCGTATAGATGTGTTCGTCTCTTCAAGACGAATCCATAGAGTATAAGAACGTAAAAATCCATTGAGAATCGAGTGAGATCTTAGGGATTTAGTGTGGACGGCTCTCGGGTGAGAACACTTGGGGACGATGAACGGATGTCGTCCATTCAATACACGCGCGGACGAACGGCTCAGATGGCGTCGGACCGAGAAACGGTGCGAGAACCACGGGGCCCGGGCCGCTCGACTCGGATGGCGGCGCCCAATCACGGCGCGACACGTACCCCTTCGGAGCCGCCGATGTTTCGCCGGCGCCGCGTGGATAAGTAGATAAATAGGATATTTTCTGATTTATTTAATTCCCTAAACTTCAAAAATCCATATCTTTGTGTAGAAAAATCACAAAAATAAAATAAAAATACCCTCTTGCTCAGTGAACAGAGGAGAATAATGTGGAAAAGAAATCATTTAATTTCATTAAGTATTTTATTTTTTATAATTTATTTACTCTCTGCATTGTTTTAATTCTCCATGCATGCATACAATTCACCATGGCATGAGACCATAGGGCTTTTGAAGCCTCTGAATTTGGGAACATTCCCTGAATTTTCCAAAGTCGGAGGCCATCCCTATGAGGAGTTCTTGATTTTTCAAGTTCAGGTCACTCGTTTTGAGTATTTTAATTCCAGTAAATAGCATGTTGTGAAATAAATTCTAGGAAAATTTGGTGATGTTCCTTATGACCAGAGAACCCTAGGAAAAATAGATTTTGGCTTAGTTCATTCAAAACAACCCTAATCGACTTAAACACCCAAAATAGGTCTTTAATTAATTAGAGTTAACCAGGTATCAAATTGACTTGAAATCAATTCTCCACTGACCTTTAGGATCAGAGGAATCTACCATAAAAATTTGAGGTCAATTGGACTTGGTTAGCCCCACTAATTGGGTTGATTAAGTCACTTAGCCATTTTAAACTTTAAAAATTCATAACTTTTAAAATACTTTTCAAAAATTCACCAAATTGGTTTTGGAGCCTCTCTGATATCAGGGGAACCTAAGAAAATTAAAATTTCAATTTTCTAAAAAAGTTGATTTTTAATAATATTTTAATATTTTTAATAATTAAAAAATAATAAAAATCACAAAAATAATAAAATTCACCAAAATGTCACATTTTGAATTTTAATCACTTAGGAACAAATCCCACATTTTTCCTAAGTCTATTTAGTGAGATATTGAATTTTAAAGCCCTAGGGTAATTTTAAAATTAAAAAAATGTATTTTCTAGCATTTTCACTAAAATAATTATTATAAATCATAGAAAAATCAGAAAATTGCAAAATTTAATTCTCTGGTTTCCTTGATATCAGAGAGATTTTTGAAAAATATAAAATTCATTTTTCAACATTTATTTTATTTTTAAATTAATTAACACTCCAAAACTCAAAATAATTGTAATAAAAATAATATAATTCAAAAAATCACCAAAATTGGTCCAAGTGCTTCTCTGGTCATTAGGAATGTCCCCTAATTTTCTTAAGGACAGAAACTTTCCTTTGGTCATGTTATCAAATTTTCCTTGAAAATCTCTATTTTCCACCAAAAATAATTATATAAATAAATTAAATACAGAAAAATCACATTTTCTCCTCTCATGTCTTTATTGACATATGAGTGAAGTTACATAAAAATTTCAAATTCATTTAAGTTTAATTTAGTGAGTTATGAAATTATTAAGCTTAAAGGGTAAAATGGTAATTAAACTTTCAACCCTTAATTAAAACTTTAGGTTTAATAAAAATTAACAAGTAAAATATTTGATCTTAATCTGATTTGGATGATTGAAATTTAAATAATTAAAGGGTAGAAACCCATTAAATAATTTTAAAATGATTAAACCTTAATTAAATAATGGATTAAATTTGGAAAAATAATAAAATTGGAATCATTAAAATAAGGGATATTTATTAGGAAGAGATTTATTCTTTAATTTAAAAATCCCTAAATTAATCATCTCATTAATATTCAATTTTTAATTAAAATGATAACTCAAATTTAAAATATTAAAAAACTTAATTAAATTATTAAACTCTTTCAAAAATTTCAATTAAAATTAAAGATAAAACTTAATTAAAAATTAAATTAAAATTAAATTAAATAATTGAATTAAATTAAATTAAAACAAATTAAATTAAATTAAATTAAATTAAAATTAAATTAAATCAATTAAATTAAATTAAATTAAATTAAATTAAATTTAAATTAAATTTAATTAAATTAAATCAAATTAAATTAAATTAAATTAAATAATTAAATTAAATTAAATCAAATCAAATTAATTAAACACCAAATCAAATTAAATTGAACTATGTTAAACTAAATTAAAACTCAATTAAATTAAGTTAAATTAAATATAACATCACCTAAGACATAAAGAATTCAAAATAAATGTGAAGCAACTTGAACACTATTCCAAATTTAAACCCTTTAACTTAAATCAAATCATTTGAATACTAATTTACCCTTGAAAGCTTTGATTATTATAACTCCTAAATTAAACATTAAATGAAGTGCTACTTCACTCATAGGATATTCAAATGTCCTAGTTCACTGAGCAAGTTAACAAGACTTGAAAACCTCGGACGATCGATTCATTTATATAATTAAATTCATTTGTACTTAAAACAATCCTAGAAATATTGAAAAGATGTTTAAGATTCTTCTTAAGCACTTCCTCAATATGATAGGATATTTATAAGAACAATTGGATTTAATTGTTCTTCGATGAAGAAAATCGTCCTCAAACAAAAACACAAAGAA
>JAKZJZ010002545.1:0-15607 GCA_022702705.1 Papilionanthe hookeriana x Papilionanthe teres
CTCCCTAGTCTGAGAACCAGATACTGTAGTCGATAACCCTTTATCATTTATCGGAGTCTCCTTTCGGAATAGAACTTCTTGTGATCTAATCAGAGAAACTATTCTTGATCCAAGACGTGATTTTACAGGTTGGCGTTTTATGACTTTCTGATGGGTGGTGAAGATATGATCTGTAGAAGTAACTATACGTTTCCCCAGACGTAACTTAGCGGAAACACGGGGCTGTAATGTCTCTTTCTTTTGATCACACTGTCGGCATATTTTTAGGTTTGTGGTGTTGTATTTTTGAAAAGAGGTCGCCTACAGAAATTGTCGGCGAATTTTTTTTATATTTTAAATTTAATTTAAATATATAGTTTAAAAGATAACGTTTGATTTTGAAAATATTTTTAAGTTTAAAAGTTTTAAGATATGAAATCAAACCGATCTCACATCCCAAATAGTTTATATAAACGAGCACCACACCACAAACCGTGTATCTATCCCGAAGAATAGACATACTGCTTGATGATGGGGCTCGATTAAATAAACTATGAGATTTCGTGACATCCGTTTGGTCCGCGAACCAATTTTATAAGCCGATAAATTCCCCGCTTAATATGAAAACATTAAACAGTGGTTTATATTACTCGGGTTCTTTAAAATTCCCTATAAGGGCAAGCCCCTATAGTTAATTACATCTTAAGTGACGGGAATCACCTAAGAATACTCTCGATAATAATCAATAATTCCGCTCTCAAGAATTTCAAAGTTTAAGTTTTCAAAGAATTGAATTTTGAATCTCAATAGGGAATGGATCAAGTTTGGAACATTTTATTTTGGGAATTCAAAGGAAGAAAAGTAGGAGAAATTACGGATTCGAAGTGAACTTCGATAATCTCCCGACTATCCTATTGTTTGGCTTGGATTTAGGAAAGTCCTAATGTTTATTTAATGTTTTAATCTTGCCAATTTTAATTAATTAGGGCTTATATTTATATGATAGAATCATACAAATAGCCCGGAAGATATGAGGGTTTATGTCGTATCGGACGACTACCTCGGAATCCTAAGACCGGTTAGGGCTTAATTTGCAATGCAAATGCCTAACGAAGAGTTGAGGATTTATGTTGCACTAGGCAAACTACCTCGAAGTCCTATGGCTTTGTTGTTTAATTCTAGGAAAGTTTTGTTGAAGTAGGTTCAAGTTTTGCTGGCGACGATGGTCGTGCTGCCCACCATGCTCCGAGCTCCTTGTTGTTGCAGAGGTTTAGTTTTAGAAATCATAAATCAGGGGATGAGAAAAGTGTTTTGGTTTAGAGAAGTCTTAATTTCCAAGTATTTTTTGTGTTTTAATTAAAACAAATCTTAAAGTTGATTATAACAACACCGGTTAAGATCCCACTGGTTCCATCCTTCCGCATCATTATTTTTATCGGATTCACTTATCCGTATGAATTTGCTAAACTCAACCGAATGAGTTCCACACTTTCATTTAGACCGCGGGAAATCCCGTTAGCAACACGTAGGTTACATCATCCGAGGTATTCCCGATCATCCAACGAGACGTTTTAATTTAGTTGTAATTGTAGTTTTGTGTTCCGTTTCGTGATTAAATTTTGAGTTGTTTTATATTTTGAAATGTCGTGGAGGTGAATTTTATCTTCGTAGTGTCTTTTAATTTAGCTTATGGGTTTCGGCTTTGGTTTCGTCCTAAAGGTGTGGGTTTTCATGCAACCGTTGTTTATCATGCAAGAAAAATAAGTGCGATGCGATGAAATAAATTACCGTAAAGTAAATCGCAATAAAATAAAAGCGTACCCTGGAGGGTCTTCCCGTCATCCCAAGCCGCACTTAAAACACAGCTAGAATATTTAAGCAAGTTCCTAGGTAAAGCTAAGGTAAGGGTTATGGTTTTCTACCAAATTCCTAATCCTATAGCTAGTCATTTCCTATGACGTCTAAGTTCCTTGTGTTATCGGTTTGAAGACGATTTTCTTCATCAAAGAACAATTAAGTTCGATTGTTCTTATAAATATCCTATCATATCGAGGAAGTGCTTAAGAAGAATCTTAAACATCTTTTCAATATTTCTAAGATCGTTTTAAGTCCAAATGAATTTAATTATGTAAATGAATCGATCGTCCGAGGTTTTCAAGTTTTGTTAACTTGCTCAGTGAACTAGGATATTTGAATATCCTATAAGTGAAGTAACATTTCATTTAATATTCTCGTTTAGGAGTTATGATAACTAAAGCTTTTGAGGGTAAATCGGTGTTCAAATGGTTTGTGATTTAGCTTAATTTCAATTGGAGGGTTTAAATTTGGAATAGTTGTTCAAGTTATTTTAGCTCTTATTTCTTTATGTCTTAGATGATGTTATCTAATTCAACTTAATTCAATTTAATTTAATTTAATTTAATTTAATTCAATTTAATTCAATTTAGTTTCGATTTGATGTTACATTGAATTAATTTGATTTAATTTAATTAATTTTTTTTTATTTAATTTGATTTAATTTAATTTAATTTGATTTAATTTATTTAATTTAATTTAATCTTTAATTTAATTTAGTTTTTAATTTAATTTAATTTAATTTAATTTAATTTAATTTAATTTAATTTTTAATTTAATTTAATTTAATTTAATTTAATTTGATTTAATTTAATTTTAATTTTTAATTTAATTTTTAATTTGATTTAATTTGATTTAATTTAATTTTTAATTTAATTTAATTTAATTTTATTCATTTTAATTTTAATTAAAGAGTTCAATTATTTAATTTTAGTTTAATGATTAAGTCTTTTAATATTTCAAATTTGGATCATCATTTTAATTAGGAATTAAACATTAATGAAATGATTAATTTAGGGATTTTTTAAATTAAAGAATAAATCTCTTCCTAATAATATCCCTATTTTAATAATTCCAATTTTATTATTCTTCCAAATTTAATCAATTATTTAATTAAAGTTTAATCATTTTAAATTGCTTAATGGGTTTCTACCCTTCAATTATTAAATTTCAATCATCCAAATCAGATTAGGATCAAATATTTTACTTGTTAATTTTTTTTATTAAACCTAAAGTTTTAATTAAGGATTAAAAGAAATTTAATTACCACTTTACCCTTTAAGCTTAATAATTTCATAACTCACTAAATTGAACTCAAATGAACTTTAAATTTTTATGTGACTTCACTTATGTGTCAATAAAGACATGAGAGGAGAAAATGTGATTTTTCTGTATTTAATTTATTTATATAATTATTTTTGGTAGAAAATAGAGATTTCTAAGGAAAATTTAATAACATGACCAAGGGAAAGTTTCTGTCCTTAAGAAAATTAGGGGACATTCCTAAAGACCAAAGGACCACTTGGACCAATTTTTGTGATTTTTTGAATTATATTTTATTTATTAGAATTATCTTAAGTTCTGGAGTATTAATTAATTTAAAAATAAAATAAATGTTGAAAAATGAATTTTATATTTTTCAAAAATCTCTCTGATATCAAGGAAATCAGAGAAGTAAATTTTACAATTTTCTGATTTTTCTCTGATTTATTATAATTATTTTAGTGAAAATGCTAGAAAATACATTTTTTTAATTTTAAAATTACCCTAGAACTTTAAAAATTAATATCTCACCAAATAGGCCTAAGAAAAATATGGGGTTTGTTCCTAAGTGATTAAAATTCAAAATGTGACATTTTGGTGAATTTTATTATTTTTGTGATTTTTATTATTTTTTAATTATTAAAATATTAAAATAATATTAAAAATCAACTTTTTAGAAAATTGAAATTTTAATTTTCTTAAATTCCCCTGATACCAGAGAGGCTCCAAAACCAATTTGGTGAATTTTTGAAAGGTATTTTGAAAGTTATGAATTTTTAAAGTTTAAAATGACTAAATCGCTTAATCAACCCATTTAGTAGAGGCTAACCAAGTCCAATTGACTTCAAATTTTTATGGTGGGTTCCTCTGATCCTAAAGGTCAGTGGAGAATTGATTTCAAGTCGATTTGATGTATGGTTAACTCTAATTAATTAGGGGTCTATTTTGGATGTTTAAGCCAATTAGGGTTATCTTAAGTGAATTAATCCAAGTCCTATTTTTCCTAGGGTTCTCTGGTCATAAGGAACATCACCAAATTTTCCTAGAATTTATTTCACAACATGCTAATTTTTGGAATTAAAATACTCAAAACAAGCAACATGCATTTGAAAAATAAATAACTTTTCATAGGGATGACCTCTCGACTTTGGAAAATTCAGGGAATGTTCCCAAATTCGTAGGCTTCAAAAGCCCTATGGTCTCATGCCATGGTGAATTGTATTCATGCATGGAGAATTAAATGTATGCAGAGAGTAAATAAATTATAAAAAATAAAATACTTGATGAAATTAAATGATTTCTTTTCCACATTATTCTCCTCTCGTTCACCGAGCAAGAGGGTATTTTTATTTTATTTTTCTGATTTTCCTACACAAAGTTATGAATTTTTAAAGTTTCGATATTTAATAAATACATTAAATACCCTATTTATCTACTTATCCACGCGGCGCCAGCGAAACATCGGCAGCTCCGAAGTGCTACGTGTCGCGCTGGGATTGGGCGCCGCCATCTGAGTCAGCCGTCCCGGGCCCGCTGTATCGTTCCGTCTCCTCATCCGGCGCGATCTGAACCGTCCGCTCGATACACGCGCGATCCGACGGCTCCTGGTCATCGTCTACGACTGGTGTGCACCCGTGACCGTCAACCTTCTAACCCTAATTTCTCACTCGATTCTCAACGGATTTTCGTGTTCTTATGCTCTATGGATTCGTCTCGAAGAGACGAACACATCCATACTGCGTAAACATGCATTGAAATTTATTCAAATGAAATGGAGAATCTCCGTAAGCTCGGGAAGAAGAATGAGTTCATACCTTTGCTCGCAGAAGTGAAGCTTCGATCCGAGAGTTGTCGCACCTTCGATTGGATCCTAGCAAGCTCCGCATGAAGTCTCTCGGTCCGTGAATCGTCTAAGTTGGACTTCGACCACGCCCGATCACAAAGCTTGGAGGCCGGAGCAACCGGGTGGCCTCGGAGATGGGGCTTTCAGTGGGAAACTTCTTCTCTTGGTCCGAGTGAAGGTGTAGGACCAATCAATTTGGGAATCGGCTCATCGCGAGGAGATGTCCCGGTTTTGGGTGAAAGTTCGAGCTCGAAATCGAGCTCGACCGGAGGGAATCGGGGTCGGAATTCAGCGAGGATCAAATGCTCTATGTGTAGAGAGTGATCCGGAATGATTTTGGCGGAGTTTCCTTAAGGTTTGGTTCGAGCACCTCTCATGGCCGAGAGAGTGAGGGGTTTAAATAGCATGGCTGGAGGCTCTCCTGGGGGTGTCGAGGGCCGGGATCACCGCTCTCGGCATGTGAAGAATGTGCCACAATGGCCACCGGGGATGGGGCGGCTCGACAGTGAGAATTCCAAAGTTGGCTCACATGTGAGCTCTCGGCCATGGTGTTTTCCGGCGATCGGGGTGGCCGGCCGAGAGCAAGGGTCACCCTCGTGGTCAGTGGGTCGTGGCCGGGTGTTTGTGCAAGCAATCGGGCCTTGCCACGTGTAAAGGAGATGGCTTGGAATGGAATGGGGAAGAGGCCATTTTGGCTAGGTTTGGGTCAACCCATCCTTTTGGGCTAGGTGCACCACCCAAGGTCCGGTTTTGGGCTGAAAAGAGTCACTTGGGTCGACTGCCTTGGAATGGTGAAGTCTCCATCCATGGTGAGGTGGCTAAGCATGGTTTAGTGTGCGACATGCTTAAGGTAAAAAAGGGTTTAAGAAGGATTAGGAAAGGACCCCCTCTTCTTTCCATAAATGGACTAATGACAAGTCAAAGCCCTCATGGCTTCATGTGGCTTCGAGAATGGCTTGCTCATGGCTCCATTCGTCTGGGAAAAGGTCGACTTGTTTCATGAAAAGGGTTTTAGAAATATTTGACATTTAGGGGATAATTTGACATGTGGCTTGATTTGGAATGGTTTAATTGATGACTTTGGAACTTAGGGACAATTTTGATTAAATGGATGATGAGGGGAAGTGCCATGTGGGCTTTGGATGAATTTGGGCTCATTGAAATGGTTTTAGATGGGCTTTTAAAATGGTTTAGGAAAGTGGGCTTTTGAATTTTAAAATGGATTTTGGGATGAAATTTTGGTAAAGGCTTGGGCCAAATAATTGTTGAGTTTGGTTTAGGGATGTGTCATGAGTGGTTTGAAACAAATTTGAGGTGATTTGGGTTTGAATTGGGTTGGATATGGCCTTTTTGTAAAGAGGCTAAGGTGGGCCAAAATGGGCTACCATGGGCCAAAGTTGGGCTAGAGTTGAAATTGATGTAAAATTAATGTTGGGAAATGTTTATGGGAGTGTTTTAAAGAGGTTTTGACTTTGGTTGGGCTTTGATTTTGGGGTTTGGGCTTATTTGGTCTAGGTTTAGTGTTTAGGTCAAAATTGGGCTTTTTGATTTTGGGTCGAATTTGAGTGGGGTTTGGGTCTAAATTTTGGGCAAATCATGTTAGTGTTTTGTTTGTGGGGATGTTAAGGAAGGTTTAGAAAATATTTGGGGTTAATTGGAGTTGAATTGGGTGAGTTTGGGCTAAGTTTGGGTCATGGGTTCAAATCGGGCTTTAAGGCCCAAAGTGAAATCGGATCCCAATGTCAATCCAATTGGACTTGGATTTGGTCTAGATTGGTGTTGGGGATGTTGATTTGAAGTTTAGAATTGAATTGGACCAGAATTTGGGTCAATTGGGTAGGTTTGGTTTGACATTGGGTTTACTTTGGGTTAAAATGGGTCAAATTGGGGGTTTTGATAAAAGAGGGGTAAATTGACAAAATTGGCCCATGGTGTAGTTGAACAAAATGAAATTGGGAATATTTGGGATTTTCTGGAATTTTCTGGGAATTTTCTGAATTTTTGGATTTTTTTACTAAGAGGGGTATTTTGGGTATTTGGAGGGTATTGGGAGGTATTTTTGGAATTTTTGGTATTTTTGGGTATGGATGATCAATTTGATTGGTGAGGCAGTGTTTAGGATTGATTTTGGAGAATTTTGGGTAATTTAGGTGATTTTGCAAATTTTGGAGGTTTCGCAGGTATTAGGTAAGTAGGCGGTGTAGGGTCCTGGGGTCAAAAATTGAAAATTTGGAAAATGGAAGATTAGGTGAATGTAAGTGGAGTAAAATCATTTTGGTTGAGCCATGAAGCCATATCAAGCCCACATGAGCCATGAAGGGACTCATTCGAGGCATTCACTATGTTGCTCCTAACCCTCTTAGCCTGAGGCTTGGGGTTAAGCGACCATCCATGTGAATCACCTCGCATGAGTCGGAGGTCCAAGTCGGGTGTGGGTGTGGTTTTAAGAGGTGTGTGAAAGTGTAGTGCATAAGTGTAGTGTGTGTGTAAGTCAGCCCCTCATCGTACCAGAGCCACCTGTAAGGGCATCCTAAGGCCAAAGAGTCCTCTAGAACTCATCCTTTAAACTTCCACACTCGATTTCAACCCTCTAGTGTGATTAGGGGTCTACAATCAAGTTTGTGGAGTTTGTAGGAGTTAAGAAGTGGTTTGAATTTCTAAATGGTGGATTCCAATTCTAGTCCTCTAAGATAGTCAAAGGAAAAGCCTAAGGCTAGATCCTAAGTACTAAAGAGAAGAAGAGAAGACCTCATCAAAAATGAGGTCAACAAATGGACCCCCAATAGGTGTGGTGAGCCGACGGAGCACACCGCGCGTATCGGTGTTGACCGAAGCGATCAACAAAACCAACACGGATGTCCAAGTAACAAACTTAGGACGAAGTAGAAGAGTTTCCGCCTGGGAGTGTCAAGTATATCTCTAAGACTGGAGATTCCTGAACTCTCGCTGGGGAAAGGAAAAGGAGGTGAATTCCAAATCACAAGATCCGGGGAAATTTCGATTTAAATCTTTGTTTCAGTCTAAGTTTTGATGTGTGAATTCAGATTTCAACTCGAGTTTCAATTTAGATTAAGTCCGTCAAGATTAATTTGAAGGGATTTGGTTCGAAATGAAAATTGGAATTTTCAAGTTTTAGATGTAACATCTTCAACCCCAAAAGAAGATCGAATCGATTGGATCGATCATTACAATGAGGAAAGATCTCGCAGTAATGCGGTATCGGATGTAAAATCCTTAACCTCAAGAGTTCGAATTTAATGTATTTCATTGCGATATGGAAATGATCCTAAAGCAATGCAGTCTCGGATGTAAAATCCTTAACCCCGTGAATTTGATTTGATGTATTTCAGTGCAATAGGAAAGAATCCTAAAGCAGTGCAGTCTTGGATGTAAAATCCTCGACCCAAAAGTTTGAATTTGATGTATTTCAAAGGCAATAGGGAAAGAATCCTAAAGCAGTGCAGTCTTGGATGTAAAATCCTCGACCCAAAAGTTTGAATTTGATGTATTTCAAGTGCAATAGGAAAGAATCCTAAAGCAAGGGTAGTCTTGGATGTAAAATCCTCGACCCAAAAGTTTGAATTTGATGTATTTCAAAGGCAATAGGAAAGAATCCTAAAGCAAAGGCAGTCTTGGATGTAAAATCCTCGACCCAAAAGTTTGAATTTGATGTATTTCAAAGGCAATAGGAAAGAATCCTAAAGCAAGGCACTTGGATGTAAAATCCTCGACCCAAAAGTTTGAATTTGATGTATTTCAAGGCAATAGGGAAAGAATCCTAGCAAGTGCGGTATCGGATGTAAAATCCTCAACCTCAAAAAAGTTTGAATTTGATGTATTTCAGTGCAATAGGGAAAGAATCCTAAAGCAGTGCGGTATCGGATGTAAAATCCTCAACCTCAAAAAAGTTTGAATTTGATGTATTTCAGTGCAATAGGGAAAGAATCCTAAAGAATGCAGATCCTGGATGTAAAATCCTCGACCCAAAAGTTTGAATTTGATGTATTCAGTGCAATAGGGAAAGAATCCTAAAGCAGTGCAGTCTTGGATGTAAAATCCTCGACCCAAAAGTTTGAATTTGATGTATTTCAGTCCAATAGGGAAAGAATCCTAAAGCAGTGCGGTATCAGATGTAAAATCCTCAACCTCAAGAGTTGATTTTTGATGTATTTCAGTGCAACAGGAAAGAATCCTAAAGCAAAGGCGGTATCGGATGTAAAATCCTCAACCCCAAAAGTTGATTTCGACCGAGGTTTGATGTGAGATCCGGAAAGATCAAATTTGAGATTTGAAATTCGATCGAGATTCGATTTAAGATCCGGAAGATCGAATTCGAGATTCGATAGAGATTTGGAATCCGGAAAGATTGAATTTGAAATTTGGAAGGATGAGTTTGAACTCGGTTGAAATTTGATTTAAGATTTGATTTGAAATTTGGAAGATCACATTTGAAATTTGATTGAGAATTTGATTTAACATTTATGTTGATTTTGTTTATCTTTTAATGATTCAAATTTTATTTTATCGTTTATTTAATGTTCATGTGAATTTGGTGTTTTTCATTTTTTTTAGATTTTTTTTTTTAAGGAAAGTTTTCTTTTATTCTCTTTTTTTATTCCTTTTCTGTTCTTTGTTCGAAGTTCATTTAACTTTAACGGCGTTTCCCAATCAATTTGTACAAAAGAGGTGAAGGCCAAAAATGTGACATGGTCACTTTCATTCCAATCATGTAGAAGATACATCATACATCTTGATCTGGAATATATTTCATACAATCCATGTAAACTCAAAACGGACTGTGTATGATCTTTATCGATCCATCTAAAGAAGCATCTGTCAAAAATCCATGTCTGAATAGTGGGGTACATGGTCAATAACATCACCTTCCAAACCATCCTTGGCAAGGATGTCGTATGGATGTACATTGGAGGTGTGATATTTTCCATGTAACTCACAGCTACGTAAGGCCGGAGGCTCTCTAGCTCCGGTCCGGCCGGAAATGGTAAGGTGTCTTCCCGTCGTCCATCCTTCCGAAAGTAACCGAGATCCGCTTCACCGGTACTCCCGGTATGCAATGCTTAGCGATATCCGCTCCGTTGCCCTTCGCATCATGACGGAACCTACCGGTAATGGTATCTTTACCGGCCTTCGGAACTCACCCGGGCCTCGCTATCCGGAGGTCGCATCCGAACATGATATTACACTCGTTCGGAAAGAGATCGTGCGTAGCGGTCCGACAAAGTCGTGGTGATCTATGTGCGGGGGTATGCAACTACCCTCGTTTGTAGATGTTGATAATGCAGCCATTGGGTATGCAACTACCGCAGCATCCTCCATGTTATCAATCTCTTTACCATTCTCTCGATGACTAATGGCATCGGATCCACTCGCCCATGACGCGAGTATTCCCGTGGGTTTCCCTTCCCGTCCTCCGCAAAGTTGTAACAAAGATCCACATCGTATCGTGATTCTTCCCTTCCCCGGCATCCATCTCCGGGGTTCCGAGTATGTGTTTTCCCTTAGGCGGCTCGCTCGGCCCATTCTTTTCAAATCCCGGATGCAATCCACGATTTGTCGTTGTTCATACTCCGAGAATACGTCCGTATGTAGCTCGAGGCCCTCCAAGATATTGATTCTTCCGCCTCTAATTCTCTCGAAGTATTCAAAAGTTTTCTTCTCGACATTCCGTATTCTTTCTAACTCGTATTCCGGAATGATCCGCAGATGGCGAGGCCTCGGTGACATATCGTGGGATATACGGTTCAATCCCTTCACGTTCTCCCCGCATACCTCGGCTCCTCGTGGATGATGCCTCGTCGGGACATCCCCCGGGTTGCTTCCGCAACAAGGTCATGCATCATCGGTGGTTCTATCCGGTGGCGTGGTAGCCTTCTTCTTCTTCCGATCTTCCGGAGATTTCTCCGGTTCTTCTCGTCATCCCAGGAGCCGGCCTCCTTTCTTCGAGTTCCCGGTGAACCAGTGTCCTCGAGGTGTATGCACCGACATTAGCAATGCCTCTCGTCGCGCCGGTCCGCGCCTAGTTTGGTTAACATCTTACGAATACGGCGATTCTTATTTCTTCGTTGCGTTGCCGTGAGAGTAGCTCTTCGAACTTCTTGATTCTCTCGCGGGCGCGGCGCCGACAAGCTCGCCTTCCGCCGTAGCGACTGACGTACTTCATTTTCTTATCTTCTTCAATGTTTGTCTTTCTTTTCGTCGTCGGGTCGGTGGCTCGGGCCACCCACTTTCATCACCGTATGTCCGGCAGCTCTTTTCGGTCAACCGGACCCACTACTTTCCTCGTATCGTAGGCTCGCCGGTGCGAAATCCGAGTCAATCTCGATTATCGCTCCATCCTTCATCCTCTTTTCATCGAGTGCAAGGCTTACGCCATTCTTAAAGTTCGAGACCAACCACCCGCTCGACATTTCCCGCGAAAAGACAAGGAAAAGGATCGGGGGCCGTACTAAGAACAAGAACATTAAGAAAATGTTTATTAAAGATTTTTTTTATTATTCTTATATTTTTAAACTTAACAGGAATGAAGTGGGATAAGATCAGGTAAGAGATTTTGATTTAGAAAAGAAAACAAGGAAAATTTTATTATCAGGATTTTATTTATTTTAGCACATTTTTTGTTATTTTTGGGTCAGGACTCAGCTCATAAGTAATTACTTCGCCCGTGCTTCTAGGGATGGAAAGTTCATTCCTTCGAAACATCAGTAGCGTGAATACTTTTTCAAGTATCGTCCATCGATCGAAGCATATGTCGTTCTCCTTGCAGCTTCACTAGCCGGTAGGAGCCTCCCGAGTAGACCGCCTCAACTACAAATGGTCCCTCCCAAGTGGGTTCAAATTTTCCTCCTATCTTGCGGTGTGCAAGGATAGGTCTCTCGAGAACGAGAACTAAGTCACCAACTTTAAAGGTTCTCGGGCGACCACCTGTCATGAGCTTGAACCATCTTAGCTCGGTATAGTTCTAAATTCCGTTGCGCCGCAAGTCTTTTCCCTTCCAGTGCTTTCCAATTCTTCTAATCGTAATTTGGCATTCTCTTCTCGTTGTGATTTTATTCGCAACTCGCAATCCTAAGTGAAGGAAGCCGGACTTCTAAGGGTAACACTCGCCTCGGACCCATACACCGCAGCGTAAGGTGTAGCTTGAGTAGGTGTTCGAAGGTTGTCCGGTAGGCCCATAAGGCTTCTAACAACTTCTCGTGCCAATTTCTCTTATTATCGTCCAAGGTTTTCTTTAAAATTCGAACGAGAGTTTTATTAAAAGCTTCGGCGAAGGCCGTTTGCTCTCGGGTAGTAAATCGTCGAATATCGCCGGCCGATTCCATGTCTCCCCGACAAAATTGTTGATTTGCGTACTTCGAATGCCGACCCATTATCCGAGATGATTCCGCGCGGCACTCCGAAACCGTAAACAACTTGGTTCTCGAAAAATCGTAGTACGTGATGTGCTTTCACTTCTGCTGAACCGCCTCCGCCCACTTGGAAAAGTAATCCGTAGCCGCAAGAATGAAGCGATGTCCTTTCGACGACGGTGGTTCTATCGGACCCACTATATTTGTGCCCCAACATTCAAATGGCCACGATGCAATTGTCGGATGTAGCACATTCGGAGGTCGGTGTAGAACCACTCCGTGCACTCGGCACCGATGACGCCTTCGGCAATTTTCATGCAACCTGGCCATCATCGAGGGCCGTAGTACCCTAGTCTTTTAATTTTCATTTTCATTTTCGACCCGACCGGTGAGCGCCACGCAGTCCCGAATGTATCTCCTTAACAATTTCACGGGCCTCGGACCCGCTTAGGCACCTTAGCCACATTTCGATCGAAAGACCTTCTCGTATAACGTGTTGTTTATTAATGTGTAGGACGTAGTTCTTTTCTTGATCCGATGGGCTAGCGACCTATTGTCCGGCAGCTTTCCCTGTTTGCGGTGTAGTCTCATGAATGGCCGTCGCCAATCTTCTCGTATCTTCCGTCACCGCCGCAATCGATTCTTTTTCTTTCTCGATTTGTGTATTGTGTCTATGTCGAGCCGTGATAGACTCCGACGTCCGTGAACCGACACTTCCACCGATTCATCTTGCAAACGAGCAAATTCTTTTGCGAGACGGGCTAGCGCATCCGCTAAAGCGTTTTCTTTTCCGGGAATTTTGTAGATCGTCACATTTGGAATCTGTTCCAATGATCGTATGGCATACCTGGAAGTATTGTTCGAGTCTCGCTTTAAAATTCTCGTATCGTCCCACGATCCGTTGAATGATTAACTCGTGAATCCCCGTAGATGTTGATGTCCGTTATCCCCATTCGAATGGTTAATTCCGCAGTCCCGTTATGAGGGCTTCGTATTCCGCTTCGTTGTTCGTACATGGTTCCGTCAAGCGGCAGGAGTATCTTAACATCCCCGCTCCGTGTTATAAAGATTAGTCCGATCCCCGCCTTACCGGCACTATCACTTGCGATTCTTCGTCTTTATGTGCTCGAAGATGCTCCGTTGAAATATAATTCCCAACGTCGATCATCATGGTCTTCTAGGTTCATTATTTGTTCATCCGGCAGATCGTCATCGAGAGGAGATTCCGCCGCAAAGGGTGTGCCGCAAGGAAGTCCGCTAGGACTTGTCCTTTTACGACACGAAGAGGCACGAAAGTTATATCGAATTGCGATAATATCATCGACCATCCGGCAAGTCCGCCGAAAGCGTTGGACGAGTCATCAAGTATCGCAATGGATTAAATTTCGAGATTAGGTCGACCTTATGAGAAAGCATGTAGTGCCCGAGCTTTTGAGCGGCGAAAATCGTAGGCCAAACAATGCTTTTCAATTGCGGGATACCTTATTTCCGTCTAGCAAGGAACGACGCGCCAAGTAGTAAAGAGCATTTTCTTTACCCTCATCATCGACCCGGCCAATATGGCTCCGAGAGAGTCGTCTAAAGCCGCGGTATAAAGTATTAGCGGTCTACCCGAGACCTGGGCTCGCTAAGACGAGAGGTGTCATTAAGTATTGTTTAATGTCCTCGAAGGCCCTTCCGGCATTTCTCTTCCCAAATAAATTTGGCGTCCTTTTTAACTAGTGCCGAGAAAGGTCGACACCCACTCGCCGAGAAAGGTCGACACCTACCGCCGATGTGCTCGAGATAAAGCTGTCGAAGATATGCCAACTTCCCTCGAAAAGATCGTAGTTGTTTTAAGGTTCCGGGAGGTGGCATTTCTAAGATGGCTTTAATCTTTTCCGGTCGATTTCGATTCCACGATGTCGGACAACGAATCCTAAGAATTTCCGGAGGTGACGCCTGAAGGCGCATTTTAAGGGATTCATCTTAAGGTTAAATTGTCTTAATCGTTCGAAAACAATTCTCAAATCATACAAGTGGTTGTCCTTTACTTTGCTTTTGATGACCACATCGTCCACGTAGCATTCGACTTGATTATGGATGAGATCATCAAAAATTCTTGTCATTGCTCTTCGGTAAGTCGCTCCCGCGTTCTTCGATCCGAATGGCATCACCGTGTATAGAATATACTCCGATCGGCGTTCCGAATGCCGTAAGTTTTTCATCTTCTGGAGCCATTTTTATCTCGGTTGTATCCCGAAGATCCATCCATGAACGAGAATATTTCATGTGTCGAAGCAATGTCGATCATTAATTCCGGGATCGGTAGAGGGAATTCATCTTTCGGGCATGCCTTCGTTTAAATCTCCGAAATCCACACAAATTCCGATCCGACCATTCTTCTTCCCCGACCGGTACCACGTTGGCTAACCAAGTCGGGTATTGTTCTTCACGGACAAATTTAGCGTCTATTAGCTTTTTAACTTCGAATATGACTTGTTGTTCGATTTCTAGACGCATTCTTCTCGGGACCTCGTCCGACCGGAACGTGACGGTGGATCCACTCCTAGCTTGCTGGATCGCGACCTCCGGAGCTAATCCCGGCATCTCATCGTAGCTCCAAGCAAAACAGTCTTTTAAATTCCATTAATAACTTGATTATTTCTTCCGAGTCTTCTTTATTGAGTAAGGAGCTAACAAAGGTAGGTTCAGGCTCTTCGCTAGTACCTAAGTTAACTTCCGTTAACTCATCTATCGTAGATTTGATTTCTTCTTCGAATTCTGGTGGAGCGTTTCCAATTTGCAAATCTTCGAGTTCTTCTGCAGTTTCCATGCAGTTTTCATTAGACTCGCGAGTGACAACCAAGAAAATTCGCGATCGTCAACTCGATCCCACCGTGCCGAATCCGAGACCATGTTTCGAGTCAGGTGGACGACCGGAGTTATTCCATAAATTTTCAAAACGTTGTGATCGACCTTTTGTCCATTGTCGAGGTAAGAAACCACGCCGAATTAAATTTTGAACACAGGGAGAGTACCACTCAAAAGGCAATTCCATTAATTCCGATGAAGTAGCATCTTCAAGTTGTACATTATTTTCGCTTTGGAGGAAGGAGCACCACGGTAGAATTCGATGGGTTTTGCACCACCGCTACGTACCTCTTTGACCTCCATACCCTCAATCTTATTAGAATGGATCGGGGTCAGGGTCATAGTATGTACATAGTGGTTAATCTTCTCGTACATCAATTTATATTCTTCATTCTTCTCATCTTCGAGAGGGATTCTGAATTGCGGCTTCTTCCGACTTATTATCGCC
>JAKZJZ010002546.1:0-5000 GCA_022702705.1 Papilionanthe hookeriana x Papilionanthe teres
AGTTACGTATTGCTCCTTTACAAAGAATCAATCTCAAAGTGAACATGCAAAAACTGTGAATGATCCACCGAATATCCACCTTTAATTCTTTCCTATAGAAAACCAAAATTTTATTGGAAGAGTTAATTACAAGATTATATCCAGGGAACTTTCTAATAAATCGTCAAAATTAGATTTAACCAATGGTTCAAGAAGAACCACCACCCAACATTTATGAACCCTGTTAATTCTTAATAATCTATTAAGGGAGCCAAGGTTTGCCACTCCCCTAATATTCCAACAGAGAAAATTAAGCATGATGGGTAGATCTACCTCCCCTAGTTAATCTAGAGAAGGAAGATGCAGTAGGACTGGATGGAATAATGTTCTCAGCAGATAGATGATCAACTGATTTTTTCTTCTTGCTTTTTTTCACTACCCAATCTTCATTAAGATCACTATTTACAATAGCCATATTACTATTGATATCAGAAATCACCTGTGGCTTAATATTAAAAACTGGATAATTCATTGCTGGAGGTAACACTTCTTTAGATAAGTAATAATTTGTTTCAGCATTATCAGATGGAATTGAAATGGCTGCATTGGCTAATTCTGAATCCAATCCCTGAGAACCAGTAGGCAAAGTATTATCAGAATTGATTTGTGGATTAGGAACAAATCCAGTTTCAGAATTAACAGCTCTTTCAATATCTTCTTGATTAACCACAGGCAATACAGCAGGTAAGTCTGAAGGAATAGCAGCAGGTAAAATAATTGAAGGAATAACACTAGAAATTGTCCCAGAGTCATTGAAATTAATTATAGAACTTTCTACCATTCTGGCTGACTCAGAATTAGAATTCGGAATATGAGCAGGATCTTGAGAAACATCAGCAGTTTCCATAATAGGTAACAAGATTTGATTACCAGGATCTGTAGTACCAACAGGATCAATAATCTCAACAGGTTTATTATTACCAATAGCTTGTATAATCTGGTTTCCAGCAGCTAATGACCCTTCAGGAAATGATCCATCTTTAGCCAATAGTGAAGAATTAACAATTTTATTATTAACAGGTTTAAGATCAGGTTTCAATCTATAACATCCTTCTTTAGAATGTCCAAACATTCTACAATGATAGTAATAAGCAGGCTTTTGTTCCACAACTATAGGTTGCCAATAGCCATTATGAGGTGAACCAAGCCAAATTTCATCAATTTCAAGGAGAGTAATGTCCCTTTCCACAAGAATTCTGGCTAAGGAAGGTCTAGAAAGATTAAAAGTAGACATATCCAATTTTAAAGGTCTCCCTATAGCGGTCCCTATAGCATAAATAACCTGATGATTGAAAAAATGAAGTTTCAAATTGGGAAGCCTGTACCAAATAGGAATAATAGGAGTTTCTTGATTTGGGTCAAAGTTAGGGGACCATTTCAAGATCTTCATTTATCTTCCTTCTATCATAATAAATTTCCTGGAAAATAGATTAGCATAATCCTCTTCTTTTGAAAGATGGATCATAATGTGCCTACCATCAAATAGAACAACCTTCCAATTCCCTACCAATTTCAGCCCTTCAAAAATCCTTCTAATGTTATCCATTTTTGGATGGCCATATTGAAACTTACCAATTAAAGTAAATTTATGGACATCCACAAGAGATGACAATTCTGAATCAGAGAAAATAAGGGCCGGCTTTCCACCCTTCTTGACCACTTGTTTGATAAATTGACATCCACCCTTCCTTGCAGCCGTGTCATGATAAGATTGAGGGAAGGTAAGTTTGTCATGTTGTTCAGTAATACCCATACCAGCAACTTCAAGAAAAGATGCTTTACTAGTATTCAAGTCAGCCATCAGATAATCAAGAACCTCCAGAAAGAACAGTAAAGCAGAAAAGAAAACCAGGAATTGAGAACCAAGAACCCAGAAATGAGAAGGATGAAACTAAAATAGAAAATTAGAAAACCAGGACTTGAAAAACAAATGCCCGGGAAGAAGAAATCCTCAGCAAAACCAAAAAAGAAACTTCAAATCAATGGAAATTCAAGCAATTCAGGATCAAATAGCAGAAAAACAGAAAAGCTGAGGAGATTTGAAAATTGCCTCAAGAATCCTCCCTAAAAAAATGGAACTTCTCTCTCATCCCTCCATATATATATATATATATATATATATATATATATATACATTTATATAATATTATTTTTTTATTTTAAATATTATAAGTATAGTAAATTATTTTTAAAATGCGGGGTATAACGGATGTCGGACGAGATCATTATTACTATGTCGGACATTTTGACAATTAGTATATTAATTTCTTGTCGTATTTGGATGACATGCTTATTGCGAGGGCCAGTATTGATAAGATTAATAATTTGAAAAAGCGGATGTCGAGTACTTTGAAATGAAAGATTTGAGAGCTACTGAAAGCAAAGTCTTGGAATGAGGATTGTCAGAGAAAGAGTCAGAGACACGTTGAGACTTTTACAGGTTGAGTATGTGAAAAAGGTACTCAACATGTTTAACATAGACAAGGCCAAACAAGTTGGCACACCTAAGGAAAATCACTTCAGACTCAATAAGAATCAGTTACCCAAGTTAGAGGACAAACGAGACCACATGAGTGAGGTTCCTTACGCCTCAGTTATAGGTTAAATTATGTATGTTATGGTTTGCACAAGACCAGATATTGCCCAATGCGGTGAGAGTTGTGCTCGGATACATAAGTAACCCAGAGAAGGAACATTGGAAAACTGTGAAGTGGATCTTGAGATATCTAAAGGGCTCTATAGTAACCTGCTTGTGTTTATCAGAAAAAAGTTTAGAGGCACTAGGCTACGTTGATTCTGATCTAGCTGGAGATATTGATAGCAGAAGGAGTACTACGGGGTATGTTTATACTTTTGGTGGCACTACAGTGTTATGGGGCTCTAATCTACAGAAAAAAGTTTCTTTGTCTACCACAAAAATTAGGCATATTACAGTGTCAGAGGTTGCAAAGGAGATGATATGTCTACAAGACTTCTTCGAGGAATTGGGTAAAAATAATCAAAATGGCACTCACAGTGATGGTTAAATCATCATACTCCTTGCCAAGAATCCAACATTTCAATCCAGGATTAAACACATTCAGATCAGGTATCACTTCATTCAATCATTGTTAGAAGACGGACAGTTGCTACTTAAGAAAATTTATGGAAGCAAGAACCGTGCTGATAATATATATATATATATATATTTATATAATATTATTTTTTTATTTAAAGTATTTTAAGTAAACTATATTATTTATAAATATAATTTAATTATAAAGTTAACTTTTTGGTCAAAATTTGACCAATTTAGCCAGCGGGTTGGTCATTCGGTAAAAAATTGACCATGTTGACCAAAGTTGACTTTTTGGTCAAAAGTTGACCTATTTGGTTAATGGGGGGTCATTAGGTCAAAATTTGACTATTTTGACCAAAATTGACTTTTTGGTCAAAGGTTGACATATTGGGTCAAGGGGTTGGTTATTGGGTGAAGGTTTGACCATTTTGATCAAAGTTAACTTTTTGGTCAAAAGTTAACCTATTGGGTCAATGGGTTGGCCATTGGGTCAGAAATTGAACTCTAAAGTTAACTTTTTGGTCAAAAGTTCACCTATTGGGTCAATGGGTTTGTCATTGGGTCAAAGATTGACCATTTTGACCAAAGTTAACTTTTTGGTCAGAAATTGGCTTTGTGGGTCAATTATTGGTCATTTGGTAAAAAATTTACTATTTTTACTAAAATTGAATTTTTTGTCAGAAGTTAACCCATTGGGTCAATGAGGTTGTTACTGGATCAGGAATTGACTATTTTGACCAAAGATGACTTTTTGTCAAAAGTTGACCTACTAGGTCAATGGGTTGGTCATTGGGTCAAGGATAGACCATTTTGACCAAAGTTGACTTTTTGGTCAGAGATTGGCTTACTTGGTTAATAATTGGTCATTAGGTCAAAAATTGACTATTTTGACCAAAATTGATTTTTTTGTCAAATGTTAACCTACTGGGTCAATGTGTTGGTCGTTGGTTCAAAAATTGATCATTTTGACCGAAGTTGACTTTTTAGTCAAAAGTTGACCTATTGGGTCGATGGGTTGGTCATTGGGTCAAGGATTGATCATTTTGACCATAGTTGACTTTTTGGTCAGATATTGACTTATTGGGTCAAAAATTGGTCATTAGGTCAAAAATTGATTATTTTGACCAAAATTAAATTTTTTGTCAAAAGTTTACCCATTGGGTTAACGGGGTTACATTGGGTCAGAAATTGACCATTTAGACCAAAGTTGACTTTTTAGCAAAAAGTTGACCTATTTGGTCAATGAGTTGGTAATTGGGTCAAGATTTGACCATTTTGACTGAAGAAAACTTTTTGGTCAAAATTTGATATATTAGATCAACGAGTAGGTCATTGGATCGAAAATTGACCATTTTGACCAAAGTTGACTTTTTGGTCAAAAGTTGACCTATTGGGTTAATGGGTGGTCATTAGGTCGAAAATTGATTATTTTGACCAAAATTGACTTTTTGGTCAAAAGTTATCATGTTGGGTCGATGTGTTTGTCATTGGGTGATGGATTGATTATTTTGACAAAAATAAATTTTTCAGTCATGAGATTGACTTATTTGGTCATTAATTGGTCATTAGGTAAAAATTGATTATTTTGACCAAGATTGAATTTCTGGTCAAAAGTTAACCCATTGGGTCGACGGGGAGGTCATTGGGTCGAAATTGACCATTTTGACCAAAGTTGACTTTTTGGTCAAAAGTTGACATATTTGGCCAATGTGTTGCTAATTGGATCAAGAGGTTGACCATTTTTACCAAAGATGACTTTTTTGGTCAAAAGATGACCTATTGGGTCAATGAGTTGGTCATCGGGTAAAAAATAATCCATTTTGACCAAAGTTGGCTTTTTGGTCAAAAGTTGACCTATTGTGTTAATGGGTGGTCATTTGGTAAAAAATTGACTATTTTGACA
>JAKZJZ010002547.1:0-15604 GCA_022702705.1 Papilionanthe hookeriana x Papilionanthe teres
AAATAGAAAATTAGGGTATTTTTTGATTTATTTAATTCCCTAAACTTCAAAAATTCATAACTCGTGTAGAAAAATCAGAAAAATAAAATAAAAATACCCTCTCGCTCGCAGGAATCGCAGGAGAATAATGTGAAAAAGAAATCATTTAATTTCATCAAGTGTTTTATTTTTTATAATTTATTTACTCTCTGCATACTTTTAATTCTCCATGCATGTATACAATTCACCATGGCATGAGACCATATGGCTTTTGAAGCCTCTAAATTTAGGAACATTCCCTGAATTTTCCAAAGTCGTAGGTCATCCCTATAAAAAGTTATTGATTTTTCAAATTCATGTTGCTGTTTTCGAGTATTTTAATTCCAAAAATAGCATGTTGTGAAATAAATTCTAGGAAAATTTGGTGATGTTTCTTATGACCAGAGAACCCTAGGAAAAATAGGTTTCGACTTAGTTCATTTAAAACAACCCTAATCGGCTTAAACACCCAAAATAGGTCTTTAATTAATTAGAGTTAACCATGCATCAAATTGACTTGAAATCAATTCTCCACTGACCTTTAGGATCAGAGGAATCCACCATAAAAGTTTGAGGTCAATTGACTTGGTAAGCCCCACTAATCGGGTTGATTAAGCCAATTAGTCATTTTAAACTTTAAAAATTCATAACTTTTAAAATACCTTTCAAAAATTCACCAAATTGGTTTTGGAGCCTCTCTGATATCAGGGGAACCTAAGAAAATTAAAATTTCAATTTTCTAAAAAAGTTGATTTTTAATAATATTTTAATATTTTTAATAATTAAAAAATAATAAAAATCACAAAAATAATAAAATTCACCAAAATGTCACATTTTGAATTTTAATCACATAGGAACAAATCCCACATTTTTCTTAGGTCTATTTAGTGAGATATTAAATTTTAAAGCTTTAAGGTAATTTTAAAATTAAAAAATGTATTTTCTAACATTTTCACTAAAATAATTATAATAAATCATAGAAAAATCAGAAAATTACAAAATTTGCTTCTCTGGTTTCCTTGATATCAGAGAAATTTTTGAAAAATATAAAATTCATTTTTCAACATTTATTTTATTTTTAAATTAATTAACACTCCAAAACTTAAAATAATTATAATAAAAATAATATAATTCAAAAAATCATCAAAATTGGTCCAAGTGATCCTCTTGTCATTAGGAAAGTCCCATAATTTTCTTAAGGATAGAAACTTTTCCTTGGTCATGTTATTAAATTTTCCTTGAAAATCTCTATTTTCTACCAAAAATAATTATATAAATAAATTAAATTCAGAAAAATCACATTTTCTCCTCTCTTGTCTTTATTGACATATGAGTGAAGTTACATAAAAATTTCAAGTTCATTTGAGTTCAATTTAGTGAGTTATGAAATTATTAAGCTTAAAGGGTAAAGTGGTAATTAAATTTTTTTTTAACCCTTAATTAAAACTTTAGGTTTAATAAAAAATTAACAAGTAAAATATTTGATCCTAATCTGATTTGGATGATTGAAATTTAAATGATTAAAGGGTAAAAACCCATTAAGCAATTTTAAAATGATTAAACTTTAATTAAATGATGGATTAAATTTGGAAGAATAATAAAATTGGAATTATTAAAATAGGGAAATTATTAGGAAGAGATTTATTCTTTAATTTAAAAATCCCTAAATTAATTATCTCATTAATATTCAATTCTTAATTAAAATGATAACTCAAATTTAAAATATTAAAAGACTTAATCATTAAACTAAAATTAAATCATTAAACTCTTTTAAAAATTTCAATTAAAATTAAAAAATAAAATTAAATTAAAAATTAAATTAAATTAAATAAATTAAATTAAATTACGATTAAAAATTAAATTAAATTAAAGATTAAATTAAATTGAACTAAATTAAACAAATTAAATTAAATTAAATTAAATTAAATTAAATTAAATTAAATTAAATTAAATTAAATCAAATTAAATTAAATTAAATCAAATTAAATTAAATTAAATCAAATTAAATTAAAATTAAATCAAATCAAATTAATTAAACATCAAATCAAATTAAATTGAACTATATCAATTAAATTAAATTAAAACTCAATTAAATTAAATTAAATTGAATTAAATATAACAACACCTAAAACATAAAGAAATTAAATATAAAGCAACTTGAACACTATTCCAAATTTAAACCCTTTAACTTAAATCAAATCATTTGAATACTAATTTACCCTCGAAAGTTTTAGTTATCATAACTCCTAAACGTAACATTAAATGAAATATTACTTCACTTATAGGATATTCAAATGTCCTAGTTCACCGAGCAAGATAACAACAAAACTCGAATTTCTGACGACTAATTCATTTATATAATTAAATTTTTTTGGACTTAAAACAATCCTAGAAATATTGAAAAGATGTTTAAGATTATTCTTAAGCACTTCCTCAATATGATAGGGCATTTATAAGAACAATTGGACTTAATTATTCTTTGATGAAGAAAATCGTCCTTAAACCAAAACACAAAGAACCTAGACGTCACATAGAGATCGACTAGCTATGGGATTAGGAATTTGGTAGAAAACCATAACCCTTCCTTTAGCTTTACCTAGGAACTTGCTTAAATATTCTAATTGTGTTTTAAGTGCAACTCGGGATGACTGGAAGACCCTCCAGTACGCTTTTATTTTATTGCAATCTACTTTCTTGCAATTTACATTATCGCAATTTATTTAACCGTATCGCACTTACTTTTCGCATGATAAACAACCGTTCCATGAAAACCCACACCTTTAGGATGTACCCTAAAACTAAAACCAAAACTAAGTTAAAAGTCATCGCAAGATAAAATTCACCGCCACAACATTTCAAAATATAAAACAACTCAAAATTTAATCACAAACAGTAACACAAAACTACAATTACAACTAAATTAAAATGTCCCGTTGGATGATCGGAATACCTCTGATGATGTAACCTACGTGTCGCTAACGGGATTTCCCACTGGTCTAAATGAAAGTGTGGAACTCATTCAACTGAGTTTAGCAAATTCATCCGGACTAAGTGAATCCGATAAAAATAATTATGCCGAAGGATGGAACCGCGGGATCTTAACCGGTGTCGTTATAATCAACTTTAAGATTTATTTTAATTAAAACACAAAAAACACTTGAAATTAAGACTTCTCTATACCAAAACACTTTTCTCATCCCCTCGATTTATAATTTCTAAAACTAAACCTCTGCAACAACAAGGAGCTCGGAGCATGGTGTGCAGCACGGCCATCGTCATCAGCAAAACCTGAGTCTACTTCAGCAAAACTTTAATAGAACTAAACAACAAAGCCATAGGACTTCAAGGTAATTTTCCTAGTGCAACATAAATCCTCAACTCTTCGTTAGGCATTTGCATTGCAAATTAAGCCCTAACCGGTCTTAGATTCCGAGGTAGTCGTTGGGTACGACATAAACCCTCACATCTTCAAGGCTATTTGTATGATTCTATCATATAAATATAAGTCCTAATTAATTAAAATTGGCAAAATCAAAACATTTAAATAAATATTAGACTTTCCTAAATCCAAGCCAAACAATAGGATAGTCGGAAATTACCGAAGTTCGCTTCTAATCGGTGATTTCTCCTACTTTTCTTCCTTTGGATTCCCAAAACAAAATGTTCCAAAATTTGATCCATTCTCTATCGAAATTCCAAATTTCAATCCTCGAAAATCTTAAACTTCAAATTCTCGAGAGCAGAATTATCGATTATTATCGAGAGTTTTCTTAGGTGATTCCCATCACTTAAGATGTAATTAACTATAGTGGCTTGCCTCTTATAGGGAATTTTAAAGAACCTGTGTAATATAAACCCCGTTTAATGTTTTCATATTAAGCTGTGGAATTTTGTCTGCTTATAAAATTGGTTCGCAGTACCAAACGGATGTCACAAATCTTCTAGTTTATTTGATCGAGCCCCACCGTCAAGCAAGTGTGTCTATCCTTAGGGATAGATACACGGCTCGTGGTGCGGTGCTCGTTTATATAAACTATTTGGGATGTGAGATCGGTTTAATCTCATATCTTAAAACCTTCAAATTTAAAATTATTTTCAAAATCAAATACTACTTTTCAAATTATTTATTTTAATTAAATTTAAAAAATTCGCCGACAACTTCGCATAGCGACCCCCTCTTTTATAAATAAAACACAACCTAAAAATATGCCGACAAGATTTCGGCGACTCCGCCTGGGAAAATTCCTCTCTCCATTATAATCAGATAATTCTCGCTTTCAAAAATCGGTAAGTGCATCCATGTCCCTAATGGATCAAACTACCCTTCTTTCCGTTGGAATACTATGTTCATTTCTATCTTGAACGAGTATAGCCAACATTCTCTCTGATTTAGGAGCCACTGTTTAGACACCCCTAAACAGAGAGGTTCCGAGATCCTTTTACCTCATTTTCGAGGTGGGGCGGACCCCCAACAGTGTTAGTTTAGGAATGATCCTTCGAGTCGAGAAGTCTCGCTTAAGACTTTCTTTTCCTTTCCAACTCGAATCGGATTCCTTACCTTCTCTACACCTTTCGAACATTCCGTTCTAAATAAACAAACCCTCTAATAAGTGATTCTTTTAACAAATGATTCCTTCTTATAAATACATGAACAAAGAATGAGTTCTGACTCTTTTCAATTCTTTTCTTCTCGTCCTAAAGAAAAGAAGCATAACTCGGGACCGACAACCGTAATCTACCCCGCGAAATGGAAGCCCCGAAGCCGATTTTCTCCTTCACCAACGGACTCGGACTTCGCCGTCTATAAGGATGAGCCGCCCGACAATGGGATCATCCGATTCGGACAAGGATTTGAAAACACGAATGTCAAGGTCACCGACGTCTCCCTCTTCGCACCGACGAACAAGGTATCCGAAGCCGAGGAACCACCGCTCGAGTTCAACCTTAGGTCGACCCAAGAGTTTCCTCCCCGCAAAGGATCCCGACTAGGAGGAGTACCGCCGTCCGCAGAGGACCGTTCTCACTACCCCCACCGGTCTAGTTGTTTCGCACCTACCCCGACTTCTCGCCAAATCAAAGGGGAAAGAAATCCTAACTATGGTAAACCCGTTACCGTGGAGGGTACGGATCTTCCCGTAAGACCTTCTCGTTTTCGAAATCGGGTCCAGCTCAAAGATTCCTTCGCCGACAAGGACCCAAAGAAGAAATAGAAGTAGAAGGATCGCCGCAGAAGCCGCAGCCGCCGAGATCGCTTTCCCGGAGGAAATTCCGCAGCTGCCGTAATATACACCGCTACCGTAATATACACCACCGCTCGACTACATACCACTTTTGGGAGGAAGCAGTTCCATCCCATCTCCGCCGCAGAGGATGAGGAGAATGTTCGAAAGATTGCCGCCACATTACCTCAGCCCGCATACTACAACGATAGCCGCAAGAAAAGAACTAGAACTACGCCGTTCGCTCGACCGCAAACTTTGGCAGAAAGCTAAGCAAGGAAGGAAAATCGCCCCGTGTCGGAGATTCTACGAAGGATAGGGCGGGTGCCGGCCAAATCCCGTCTCGGGCCCCGAGTAGAGCCCGCCGTCATGATAGAAAAGCCAAGCAAGAGAATGAAGGCTAGTCCGCCCGTCGTAGTATCGTGATTACGTATCAGGGAGGATACCACCTTCCAAAGATTCGGCCGACGTACCATCTCGGTCCTAGACCTTCCGTCGCTAGAAGGATGGTGTGGCGTCCCACTACCGGGCAAGCTGAGATCGAAACAACAGCCTCGAGAAAGAAAGTCTCGCCAGGAGGCCGGAATCGAAGAAAGTGCTACCGCGATGAAGGGAACTCGTGAAAAAGGACCCGGCAACCATCGCATGACAACCACAAAGATACACAGAAAGCTCCGCTAGAAGATGCCATGGAAAAGCCGAGAACCGACATCCGACGGTTGGCAAAAGAAAGAGAAGAAAAGTTCGGAGATGAGATCGACTCATCGGAATTCATGGACAACGAATATGCGAAATCAACATGGTCGAGACACGAGCTTCATCGCCTTCGCAAGGTGCTCCCGCAGCCGCAGAAGAGAGGAGCCGGAACCGATGAAGAGACAGCTTCAGAAAAGGACGACACGATCGCTCAAATGGCGAAGAGGATGGAAGAGATGGCCGTAGCTCCGGCCACTCTCCGCAGTCAAGTACAACCACATAGAGAGACACCCCCGTAGGTCATTCACATCGTAGACGGAGGAAAGGAGATTACATCCGTCAATCGGGATGATCACCGAAAAGGATACAACACAAAGTATGATCCCCGAAAAGGATATCAAGAACTTGGTAGAGCAACAGAGTGCGAGAAGCCCTAGCACAATCGAAGAACGGGACATCCATTCGGACCGGTAGACCTTACCTGAAGAATTCGACGCCGTCCAATACCCGAAAGGCTTCGTACCACCTCTCGTTTAAGACCTTCGACGGAACCGGAACCCCCGACAAGATGTTGCACACTTTCGTGCCGCTGTTGCAATGCCGGCGGGAGCGATGCGTTACTCTTCCGACAGCTCGTCAGCAGTCCGTCGGAATCGCCTTCGACCGGTATGCGTAACTACCCAATGGTCTCGTGAAGACGTTCTCGTAGCTAGAGAGCCTCTTCATCAAGCGATTCGCCGGAGCTCAAGCACCACATCACTATAGGTGATTTAGTGGTAGAGAAACAAAGGCCGAATGAAACTTTGTGGATTACATACTTCGATGGAGAAACTTAAGCATGAAGTGTGAACCACAACCGCAAGAACAACATGCAGTCGGCATCTCGCTTAAAAGCATTCACGGCCCGATAAAGCACTTCTCCTCAAGGGATTCACTATTAAGACTTTTGAGAAGTTGTTAAGCAAGGCCGGAAGCTTGCAAGAAGAGGCGAAGCAATTAAGTTTCGCCGACAAGACTGGACAAGCGTAGCCGGTGAAGACCTTCGAAAAGAAATCCGGATCATGCAGAGCAGCTGACAAAGGCAAACAACCGATGCAAATACCACCGTAACGGCCGCAAGAACCACAACAAAATTACCAAGAACCCCGGTCCAACATCGATCGTCTCCGCAAGATGAACAACCGTCTCGTCCGCAACGTACATTGAGGGAGCTTCGAGCAGAGAATATCCGTTCAAAAATGAAGCAAGATCGAAGATGTTCCGTAGCTTAATGAAAACTCCAGATTTCCACCGCCGAGCCTAAAAGACTCGTAGGAAGTCAACAAGAAAGGTGATCCCAACTTTTGCCCCTACCATCGGATGCTCGGGCACAAGATAGAAGACTGCATTACCTTAAAAAGTTGGCTCAACGACAACCTTCTGAAAGGAAATATAACAATCCCGAAGGAGTACATGAAGGAACCCCATAAAGGAGGTTCCGTCAATGTTATCTCAACCGATCCCGTCATTCCGATAGATCCCTATGCAACCGACGATGGATGGACTACCGCCCGGACGAGGTCTTCGAAGAAGATTTTAGACAACATCCGAACCGCTTCGGTGCGAGCTTCAATTCGTAGTTCGAGACCCGTTAAGCCGGTACTATCACTCGCGATAGAAGAACCACCTCGACAGAGACAATCGAAGAGAAGAAGAAAATCGACGAAGAAGAGGGGACCGAGATTCCTAAGGCTGGACTAGGGGTCGCTTATCCTAAGATAGTTGTTTCCGATTCGGGGAGAAATCCCTCGAACCTCTCGATTTTGTATGATTATCTCGCTCACTTCAGTGGGATCATATAATGATAAGGGTGATGGCGTTGGCTACGTTTCGATCGTTTCTAACGATTACGTAACTAGCGACAATCCGGCGTCGATTTCGATACCAACAACAATTCTCAAATCATACATGATCTCGACGATCAAAATGACGAAGAAGGCATCCATCAAGGAGGCTACGAGAGTTCAACAAGCAACGGATCTATCTCGTGAGTTTCGAGGAGCTCCAACTATGATAGAGTTAGAACCTTCGCATTTTGAAGATAATCCGAAAGAGCCCGTCATTCCGATTCATGAGGAGACACCGACAAACTCAACACTAGATTCGAAGAAATTACGAAGTCAACTCGAGAAGTGGAAGAGTTCTACCTCCGAGAATGGGTCCAAAAGACAAAGGAAAGCAGTGGTTGTTCAAGAAGAACCAACCCCAACAGAAGAAATACCCATTCGAGAAGAAGCCGAGACGCATGAGAACAAAGTGACTACAACGTGCTAGCCCATCTTAGGAAACTACCGGCCAAACCGAGCATTTACGATGCTCTCATCTTATCAAAGGAGATGAGAGAAGCTCGATCAAGGCCTTACTTCGATCCGGAAATTTGCTTAGCTCAAATGGCCGGAGATTCCTTAGATGAGGTTTGCTCGTTAAAGGAACAACCGAGGTGTTACCTTCACGGACAATGACCTACTACTTGGGACAGCGACATCACAACCGACCGTTGTACATTTCAGCTTACAATCGGGAAGTTTACGCTCTCCGCAGTTTTGGTGGATCCAGGAGCATCAATCAATATAATGAGTCTTCGAACACTAAGATACTTGGAAATCGATGCTCGCGAGCTCGAGGCCGACAAAATGTTATTAAGAGGATTCAACCGTAAAGGAGAAAGAGCCCTCTGGTCAATAACGCTACCGATGAAGACCGGTGATTTAGCAAAGACAACCGCAAAATTTCATATAATCGATTCGTAAACGTCGTTCAATGCTCTACTCAGGCCGACCATGGATACATGAAAACAGGATGGTACCATCATCTCTACACCAAGGCATCAAGTACTACGATGGAGGGGAACAAGGCATCAAAGGTGACTTACAACCATTCTCCGTACATGAGATTGGAATCCATGAAGATGCAACTTATTATGCACCGCCAAAGAAAACAATCTTCTCCAGAGATACCATAACAAATGAAGCAAAGAAAGTTCGAGACAACGAAGAACCTGAAGTTCTAGTCCAACAGTCACTCACCACTCCCTTCCGGCGAGATGGTGAAGGTTTCTCCACAACTCGCATCCGAGGTCGAGGCCGGGGACGAGGCCGTGGTAGAGACACTAGGACACTCGACGTAAGAAACCAGCCATCAATGTTGATCGGGAAGATAGTTCCGAAGAAGAAAAAGAAATCAAGCAAGAAGCAAGCAACAATAAGTCGAAAGAAGCCGCAATACAAGATCTCCCTCGAAGATGAAAAGAACGAAGAATACAAATCAATGTACGAGAAGATTAACCACTACGTACATACTATGACCCTAACTCCGATCCATTCTAATAAGATCGAGGGTATGGAGGTCAAAGAGGTACGTAGTGACGCGTGCAAAGCCGATCAAATTCTACCGTGGTGCTTCTTCCTCCAAAACTCGAAAATAATGTACAATTCGAAGATGTCACTTCATCGTAATTAATGGAATTACCTTTTGAGTGGTACTCTCCCCGTGTTCAAAATTTAATTCAACGTGGTTTCTTACCTCGACAATGGACAAAAGGCCAATCACAACATTTTGAAAAGTTATGGAATAACTCCGGCCGTCCTCCCAATTCAAAGTATGGACTCGGATTCGGCACAGCAGGGCCGGCCGACGATACCGAATTTTGCTTGGTTGTCACTTGCAAGTCCAATGAAAACCGCATGGAAACTACGACGAACTCGAAGATTTACAAATCGAGACGCTCCACCGTAATTCGAAGAAGAAATTAAATCCACAATGGATGAGTTAACTGAAGTTAACTTAGGTACTAGCGAAGAGCCTAGACCTACCTTTGTTAGCTCCTTACTCAACAAAGAAGACTCCGAAGAAATAATCAAATTATTAATGGAATTTAAAGACTCGTTTTGCTTGGAACTACGATGAAATGCCAGGATTAGCCCCGCAGGTCAGTACCATAAGCTAGAGTGGATCCTACTTCGTCCCACCGTACAAGGTCCCGTAAGAATGCGTCTAGAAATCGAACAACAAGTCATACCGAAGTTAAAAAGCTAATAGACGCTAAATTTGTCCGTGAAGAACAATACCCGACTCGGTTAGCCAATGTGGTGCCAGCCGTAAAGAAGAATGGTCGATCGAATTTGTGTGGACTTCGCAGATTTAAACAAGGCATGTCCAAAAGATGAATTCCCTCTACCAATTCCTGAATCGATGATCGATATTGCTTCGACACATGAAATATTCTCATTCATGGATGGATCTTCGTGATACAACCAGATAAAAATGGCTCCGTAAGATGAAAAGCTTACAGCATTCGTAACGCCGATCGGAGTATTTTGCTACACGAGTGATGCCATTCGGACCGAAGAACGCAGAGCAACCTACCAAAGAGCAATGACAAGAATTTTTGATGATCTCATCCACAATCAAGTCGAATGCTACGTGGACGATGTCGTCATCAAAAGCAAAGTAAAGGAAAACCACCCGTATGATTCGAGAATTGTTTTCGAACGATTAAGACAATTTAACCTTAAGATGAATCCCTTAAAATGCGCCTTCGGCGTCACCTCCGGAAATTCTTAGGATTCGTTGTCCGACATCGTGGAATTGAAATCGACCCGAGAAGATTAAAGCCATCTTAGAAATGCCGCCTCCCAAAACCTTAAAACAACTACGATCTTTTCAAGGAAGTCGGCATATCTTCGACGCTTTATCTCAAACTCCGTCAGTAGGTGTCGACTTTCTCGCACTAGTTAAAAAGGACGCCAAATTTATTCGGGAAGAGAAATGCCGAAGGCCTTCGAAGACATTAAACAATATTTAATGACACCTCCCGTCTTAGCAGCTCTAGCCTCAGTAGACCGACCGATACTTTACACCGCGGCTCTAGACGACTCTCCTGAGCCCCGTTAGCCTGTGTCAATGATGAGGGTAAAGAAAATGCTCTTTACTACTTAAGCCGTCGTTTACTTCCGACGGAAGTAAGGTATCCCGCAATCGAAAAGCATTGTTTCGGCCCCGATCTTCGCCGCTCAAAAGCTCGTGCACTACATGCTTTCTCATAAGGTCAACTCTGATCTCGAAGTTTAATCCATTGCAATACTCGATGACTCGTCCAACACTTTCCCGCGTACTTGCCGATGGTCAATGATATTATTGCAATTCGATATAACTTTCGTGCCTCTCGCGTGCCGTAAAGGGACAAGTCTTAAGCAGTACTTCTCGCAAAGACACCCTTTGTCGACCGAATCTCCTCTCAATGACGATTTGCCGTATGAACAAATAATGAACCTAGAAGACCTCGATGATCGACGTTGGGAATTATATTTCGACGGAGCATCTTCAAGCACACAAAGACGAAGAATCGCAAGTGATAGTGCCCTGTAAGGCAGAATCGGGCTAATCTTTATAACACCGGAGCGGGGATGTTAAGATACTCCTACCACTCGACGTAACCGTGTACAAACAACGAAGCGAATCACGAAGCCCTCATAACGGGATCGGAATTAACCATTCAAACTGGGGATAACAGTACATCAACATCTACGGGGATTCACAGCTAATCATTCAACAGATCGCCGGACAATACAGAATTTTAAAGCCAAGACTCGAACAATACTTCCAAGATGCCATACAAATTGCTGAACATGATTCCAAATGTGACAATCTACAAAATTCCTAGAAAAGAGAATGCTTTAAGCAGATGCTTTAGCCCGTCTCGCAAAAGAATTTGCCCGTTTGCAAGATGAATCGTGGAAGTGTCAGCTCACTGACGTCATGTCCTATCACAAACTCGACATAGACATGATACACAAATCGAAAAAGAAAAAGAATCAACAGCAAGAAGGATGTAAAACACGTAAGATCGGCGACAACCATCGATAGACTACCCGCAAACAGAAAGCTACCGGACGATAGGTCGCTAGCCCATCGCATCAAGAAAAGAACTCGTCTTACGCATTAATAAACAACACATTATACGAAGGTCTTTTCGATCAAATGTGGCTAAGGTGCTTAAGCGGGTCCGAGGCCCGTGAAATCGTTAAAGAGGTGCATTCAGACTCCGTGGCGCTCACCACCGGGTCCAAAGATGAAAATGAAAATTAAAAGACTAGGGTACTACCGGCCCTCGATGATGACCGACCGCATGAAAATCGCCAAGAGCCGTCACCAATGCCAAGTGCACGGAGTGGTTCTACACCAACCTCCAAATGTGCTACACCCGACAATCGCGTCGCGGCCATTCGAATGTTGGGGCACGTATATAGTGGGTCCAATAGAACCACCATCTTCGAAAGGACATCGTTTCATTCTTGCGGCTACAGATTACTTTTCCAAGTGCGGCGGCGCTCCACTTAGAGAAGTGAAAGCACACCACGTGCTACAGCTTTTCAAGAACCAAGTTGTCTACCGTTTCGGAGTGCCGCGCAGATCATCTCGTATAATGGGTCAGCATTCGTAAGCACACAAATCAACAATTTTGTCGGAGACACGGAATCGACCGGCGATACTCGACAATTTACTACCCAAGAGCAAACGGTCTCGCCGAGGCTTTTAATAAAACTCTCGTTCAAATCTTAAAGAAAACCTCGGACGATAATAAGAGAAATTGGCACGAGAAATTGTTAGAAGCCTTATGGGCCTACCGGACAACCTTCGTAACTCCTACTCAAGCTACACCTTACGCTCCGGTGTATGGGTCCGAGGCAAGTTGTTACCTTTAGAGGTTCAGCTTCCTTCACTCGTAATTGCAGCTTGCAAACAAGATCACGACGAAGAAAACGCCGAATTACGACTCGAAGAATTAGAAAGCTTGAAGGGAAAAGACTTGCACATGCAACGCACTTAGAACTATACCAAGCTAAGATGGTTCAAGCCCATGACAAACCGGTCCGCCCAAGAACCTTCAAAGTTGGTGACTTAGTTCTCGTTCTCAAGAGACCTATTCTCGCACACCGCAAGATAGAGGAAAATTCGAACCCACTGGGAAGGACCATTTCGTGGTCGAAACAAGATACTCGTGAGGTTCCTACCAGCCTAGTGAATTGCCGTGGAGAACGACATATGCTTCCGATCAACGGACGATACTTGAAAAAGTATTACGCTACCCGATGTTTCGAAGGAATGAATTCTTCATCCCTAAGAAACACGGCGAAGTAATTACTTATGATCGGGTCCGAACCCAAAAATAATAAAATGTGCTAAAATAAATAAAATCATGATAATAAAGTTTTCCTTGTTTTCTTTTTCAAATCAAAATCTCTTTCCTCGATCTTATCCTACTTCATTCCCGTTAAATTTCAAAATATAAGAAGTAATAAAAAATGTATCTTTAATAAACATTTTCTTAATGTTCTTGTTCTTAGGACAGCCCCTCGATCCTTTTCCTTGTCTTTTCGCAGGAAATGTCGAACGGCGGTTGGTCTTGAACTTTAAGAATGGCGTAAGCCTCGCACTCGATGAAAAGAGGGTGAAAGATGGAGCGATAATCGAGATTGACTCGGATTTCGCACCGACAGCCTACAAGTACGAGGAAAGTGACTCGGGTCCCGCTAACCGAGAAGAACTACCCGGCAGTACAAGGATGAAAGTGGGTGGCCCAAGCCACCAATCCAACAACAAGAAAAGAAAAGCAAACACCGAAGAAGATAAGAAAATGAAGTCCGTAGTCGCTACAACAGAGGGCAGTGCTTGTCACGCCGCGCCCACAGAGATTCAAGAAGTTCGGAGAGCTACTCTCACGCCCACGCAACGAAGAAATAAGAATCGCCGTATCCGTAAGATGTTAACAAAACTAGCCGCGACCAACACGACGAGACAATTGCTAATGCCAAGCACATACACTTCAAGGACACCGGTTCACCAGAACCCGAAGAAAGGAGGCCAGCTCCTAGGATACCGTAAAGAACCAGTGGAAATCTCACGAAGATCGAAGAAAGAAGGCTACCACGCCACCTGATAGAACCACCAACAATGCATGACCTTGTTGCAGTAGCAACCCCGGGGATGTCCCGACGTGCATCATCCCCGAGGAGCCGAGGTATGCAGGGAACGTGAAGGGATCGAACCATATATCCCACAATATGTCACAAGGCCTCGCCATCCGCAGATCATTCCGAATACGAGCCGGAGAGAATGCAAACGTTGAAAAGAAAACTTTCGAATACTTCGAGAGAATTAAAGGAAGAAGAATCAACATACTAGAAGGCCTCGAGCTACACACCGACGTATTCTCCGAGTATGAACAACAAAGAAATCGTGGATTGTATCCGGATTCGAAAAGAATGGGCCGAGCAGTGCCGCCCGAGGGAAAACACATACTCGGAACCCCGGAGATGGATGCCAGGGAAAGGAAGAATCACAATACAATGCGGATGCTGCTACAACTTTGCTGAAGACAGAAAGGGAAACCCGCCAGGAATACTCCGTCATGGGCAAGTAGATCCGATGCCATTAGTCATCAAGAGAATGGTAAAGAGATTGATAACATGGAGGGTACTCAGCAGATTGCATACCCAATAGCCGCATTATCAACATCTACAAACAGGTGACCGCATACCCCCACATATTGATCACCACGACTTCGTCGACCCTTCGCACGGCCTCTTTCCCGAATGAGTGTAACATCATGTTCGGATCCGACCTCCGGATACAGAGCCCGGTGAGTTCCGAGGGCCGCAAAGATACCTTTACCGGTGGGTTCCGTCATGATACCGCAAGGTAACGGAGCGTATATCGCAAAGCATTGCATACCAGGAGTGCCAAGAGAGCGAATCTCGCTACTTTCGTGAGGATGGACGACAAGAAAATACCTTACCATTTCCAACCGCACCCGTAGCTGGAGAACCTCCGCACTTACGAGCCGTGAGTTACATGGGAAATATCACACCTCCAACGTACATCCAAACTCGGCATCCTTGCCAAGGATGGCTTGGAAGGTGATGTTATTAACCATGTACCCCACTATTCGTACATGGATTTTTTAATGTATGCTTCTTTTGATGGATCGACAAAGATCATACACATCCGTTTCGAGTCTACATGGATTGTATGAAATATATTCCAGCATCGAGTTGTATGATGTATTTTCAACATGATTGGAATGAAAGTGACCATGTCACGTTTTTGGCCTTCACCTCTTTTGTGCAAATTGATTGGGAAACGCCATTAAAGTTAAATGAACTTCGAACAAAGAAATTTAAAAGAAATAAAAAAAAAAGAGAATAAAAGAAAACTTTCTTTAAAAAAATCTAAAAATGACAAACACCAAATTCACATGAACGTTAAATAAACAGATAAAATAAAATTTGAACCATTAAAAGATAAACGAAATCAACATGAATGATAAATCAAATCACAAAGCAAATTCTCAATCAAATTTCAAATTCAATCTTTCCAAATTCCAAATCAAATTTCAATCTTTCAAATCACAAATCAAATTTCAATCAAATTCCAAACTCTCGATCAAATTTCAAATTTGATCTTCCAAATCTCAAATCAAATTCTCAACCGAATTCCAAATCCAATCTCGATCAAGTTTCAAACTTGATCTTCCAAATTTCAAATCAAATCTTAAATCAAATTTCAATCGAGTTCAAACTCATCCTTCCAAATTTCCAAATTTCCGAATTCAATCTTTCCAAGCTTCAAGT
>JAKZJZ010002548.1:0-15587 GCA_022702705.1 Papilionanthe hookeriana x Papilionanthe teres
CACCTAGTCTGGGCATGACCATGCCCACATATCTCGGCGTGGTCATGCCAAACCCTGAGCTTGGCCACATCCAGGTATTCAATGCAAGATCACTTGGCATGATCACTTCCCATGCCACGCCAAAAAAATTAAGGCCTTCATCCACCGATCCAAGCAAGAACCGTCATGTCGTGTAGCCAGCAGCAATTTGTGGCACCTCCAACCATTCGGAATAGTCATGGTAGTCAAGTTACCACCAAAATTGACATCCACAAAGGCCTTTTCCATCACCTTCCTAGCTTATAAATAGGTATCACTGGCACTCACTACTGTCCAGTATTTACCTTAGATTACTTGAATAAAGGTAGAAGAAGGAAGAAAATTCCTCCGGCGAGCCTCCTCCTCCACTGGTCAGCCTCCTCTCCGATAAGTTATATCTTCCTTCCTCTTTAAATTTAAATATTTATTTTTTAAGTCAAGCACAGGATAAGTTAACCCATTAAATAGCCTTTGACTAGGCTTGGGTTATGGTTCTACTGATGTCAACCTGAACTCGACCTAATCCTAACTTAACTTAGGTTCAACCTAATCCTAACATCAACACAAACCTAAACCCAACCCTAACCTGAACACAAACCTAAATCTAACCTGAACTCAAACCTAACCCAACAAGATCTAACCTAACCCAACTAAGGTCTGACATGATCAACCAAATCTAACTTGACCAAACCAAGGACTAACCTGCCCTAACCAGGTCTGACCTGATCCAACCCAGATCTGACTTGACCTAACTAGGTCTGACCCGACCCAACTCAAGTCTAACCTAATACAACTAGATCCGAACTGACCACACAAAAGCCATACCTAAACAAACTAGTACCGACCAGATTCAAACTAAATTTGACCAAAACTGACCCAGATTCGACCTAACCCAACCCTAATCTAACTCAAGTCAACTCAGGTCAACCCAAGTCTAAATTAGGTCAACCAAGACTCGAAACCATTTGAACCATATTACATTTATGCTCAATTCTAAGCTGATACGAGCTGCATGTCTAGCTACTTCAGCTTGATCCTAACTTAAGTCTAATCCAAGGCTAAATATATGTTGTTTGGTTTATTTCATATGTCCTCCCATGTTTAATTTTTATGTGTAGCCTCCAAAATTAAAACAAAAATACCAAAGAATATATAAAAAATAAGTAAGATGAAATCTCTCATATGATGGTTTTCTTCACAAAAATCAAAATAAATTCCTAAAAACAAACTCAAAACTTAGAAAAATTTCAACTTCTCAACATGACTAACAAGTTTATGAACTAAAATAAGGCATGAAATGAATATTGAATCTCAAATAATACCTAAAATACACCAAGATAAACAATGAGAAAAGAACCAAGGTGGATATATCATGAACCTTAGGTTAGCTAATTTAGACATCAAACTGAGGATCATATACTTACCCTAGGTTAGTCTGAGTATAGAAACTTAGGTTAGTTTAATAGGTACCTTAGTTAGTACTAAGGACTAGGACATACAAAACAAGAAATCTACCCCTGAGATTAGAAGAAATACATTAGAATGACGTAACCCATGGTTACTAATGAAGGTATTTCAAATCTCTTCAAAACGACAAATCCTCCATGTTATGACACTCAAGGGGATTCCTAGTTATGAGTTTGGTTATATCTGACAGATACCAATGTTTTAGGGAGGACAGAAAGTCATTTATATTCTGACCAAGGATGTTATTACCAAAGTCTTGGTTAGTCCACCCCGCAGTTTTTTTTAGTATAGGGTTTCACTTCTCATCTATAAATCCTTCTTATCCGACTCTATCTTTAGCTAATAATTTTCAAGCATTCCTTTTAGTTTTGTATTACTAATTCATATTTTGATCTTACCTTATCAATCTAAATACATTATCAAGCCTTTGTAAAATCTTCAACCATCAATTTTTACATATGGACCTCGGAAACTCCTCCAAGATCATCTATCCTGACAATTGGAACTTTGCCATGTCACATTATCTTCGAATTGTAAGTCTCATCCCTTTTAGCTTAAGTCTTCCTCCAATTATTTTCAACCACCTCAATTATGAAATTCTGCCCTCTGAAAATTTGGCTCGTTACTTTAATCGAGGGTTTTCTTTATGGCTTACGATCAAGAGATGTAATTAGCTATGATGGATTGCCCTTTTATGGTATGAGAACTCAGAATTAAAGTAAATCTTATCTTACACTTGTATGGTAAGGGAAAAAACTTGGTTCTGTAGACTGACAATGAATTTAATTATTCAGGTGATTATGCTCATCTATTTTAGGATAATAATTTCTTCCTTTAAGAATATATATCATTCTTCAAAATTTCATGCCTGATCATCTAGATCGAAGTCATCCAAAAGTTCTATGGTGTGTGGCGACATATATAAATCTCCAAACAAGCTTTTTCCCGCGACTCCGCTGGGGAGTTGTTCTTCTCTCCATTTTCTATCATGAGTTAAAATATTCATCCTTCTATAAAAACTTTTCATAGATCCATCGAACTTATTTGGATCCCCGGATCATGTCTCATTTCTTCAATCTTCACGTTTGTGCCTGCTCACTTTGTAGGGTTTCCAGGACATTTTCCATCATCATTTCCCTAGAAATCTTTTTCTAACTAAATATAATATCAATTTCATTCAAAATATTTTTCAAAGATTCAATAGTTGACACACTTTTGGTATCTTTTCCATACTCATTGCAAGCAATATATCTTCCAAACACATTTTCTTCCTTAGAAATGAAAGTAACCTAGGCTTTGACCCAGGTTATTTGAACAATGGGTCCCATTCAAGTTTGGAATGGGTTTCAACATTTCCAGATTTTCTACAATTGATAAAGAATCTTCACCTTGCTTTAAAATTGGACCAGAAGTGGAGTTTCGACCACTGAAAAAGAGGGCTATTAAGATCGCCACTGTTGTGACTGCAACTGCTGCTCTCCAGTATCTCGAGAAAGTAGAAGTCAGGAAGACTCCTAATTCTATTTGTGAACAAGTTAAGAGACCAATAATCTTCAACATTAGCTCATTTGATGAAGTCATTCTAGCATTAAACAAGACTTAAAGATGAAATCAGAATAGGAGGCTCCATAAGAGAGTTGCACGAATAACGAAAGAAACAAACTATGTTGAACATGAGACCTCTCCTTTCCCGAGAGAAAGTATGTTTCACTTGTTCTCTATTGTAGGAGGAGAAGAAAGAGCAGAAAGTATAGCAGAATTACCTCCACCTTTACCAAAATATGAAACCCTCAATATGAAAAGAAGAAAATTCTAGATAGCTCAACTATAAAAATTATTTAAAAACTTCGCAACATAGGAAGGTTTTTTTTATTGCAGAAATCCTCTACGTCATAAGAGGAATTGTATCCTGAAATTTGAAAAGAAGGGTGGTCCTGAAGTATGAGAAGATATCGTGTAGGCAATCAGGGTAGGACTTTACACTGTTTTTAGTGTACTGTCACGTAGATTATCGCCCAAAGCGACTCCTTTTATTTTGCAACATCTCTGAAAGACCTATGTAAATTATCACCTAACTCTCCTCCTTACATTTCACATCATCCTTAAAATATTAAAGAAATTTTGTCTGAGATGCCCATTAAGTCATCACCTGAGATTTGTATATCACCGCTTCAAACAAATGATATGGGAATAAAACCCTTATTATTTACTATCTCATTTGCCTCAGAGAAGGTTGTCGGCATATTTTTAGGTTGTGTGTTTTATTTTGAAGAGGGGTCGCCTAACAGAAATCTGTCGGCGAATTTTTAATTTAATTAAAATAAATAATTTGAAAAGTAGTATTTGATTTTGAAAATAATTTTAAATTTGAAGGTTTTAAGATATGAGATTAAACCGATCTCACGTCCCAAATAGTTTATATAAACGAGCACCGCACCACAAACCGTGCATCTATCCTAAAGGATAGACACACTGCTTGACGGTGGGGCTCGATTAAATAAACTAGAAGATTTGTGACATCCGTTTCGTCCGCGAACCAATTTTATAAGCCGACAAAATTCCCCCGTTTAATATGAAAACATTAAACAGGGTTTATATTACTCGGGTTCTTCAAAATTCCCTATAAGGGCAAGCCCCTATAGTTAATTACATCTTAAGTGACGGGAATCACCTAAGAAAACTCTCGATAATAATCAATAATTCTCGCTCTCGGGGATTTCAAAGTTTAAGTCTTCCGAGGATTGAATTTTGGAATTTCAATAGGGAATGGATCAAGTTTGGAACATTTTGTTTTGTGAATCCAAAGGAAGAAAAGTAGGAGAAATCACGGATTCGAAGTGAACTTCGGTAATTTCCCGACTATCCTATTGTTTGGCTTAGATTTAAGAAAGTCCTAATATTTTTAAATGTTTTGATCTTGTCAATTTTAATTAATTAGGACTTATACTTATATGATGGAATCATACAAATAGCCTTGAAGATGTGAGGGTTTATGTCGTATCAGACGACTACCTCGGAATCCTAAATCCGGTTAGGGCTTAATTTGCAAGGCAAATGCCTAACAAAAGGTTGAGGATTTATGTTGCACTAGGCAAACTACCTCGAAATCCTATGGCTTGGTTATTTAATTCTAGGAAAGTTTTGCTGAAGTAGGTTCAAGTTTTGTTGACGACGATGGCCGTGCCGCCCACCATGCTCCGAGCTCCTTATTGTTGCAGAGGTTTAGTTTTAGAAGTCATAAATCAGGGGATGAGAAAAGTGTTTTGGTTTAGAGAAAATCTTAATTTCCAAGTGTTTTTTACGTTTTAATTAAAACAAATCTTAAAGTTGATTATAACAACACCGGTTAAGTTCCCACGGTTCCATCCTTCCGGCATCATTATTTTTATCGGATTCACTTAGTCCAGATGAATTTGCTAAACTCAACTGAATGAGTTCCACACTTTCATTTAGACCGTGGGAAATCCCGTTAGCAACACGTAGGTTACATCATCCGAGGTATTCCCGATCATCCAACGAGACGTTTTAATTTAGTTGTAATTGTAGTTTTGTGTTCTGTTTGTGATTAAATTTTGAGTTGTTTTATATTTTGAAATGTTGTGGCGGTGAATTTTATCTTGCAATGACTTTTAACTTAGTTTTGGTTTCAGCTTTAGAGTCTATCCTAATGGTGTGGGTTTTCATGCAATGAGTTGTTTATCATGCAAGAAAAGTAAGTGCAATGCGCTTAAATAAATTGCAATAATGTAAATTGCAAGAAAGTAAATCGCAATAAAATAAAAGCGTACACTGAGGGTCTTCCCGTCATCCCAAGCTGCACTTAAAACACAATTAGAATATTTAAGCAAGTTCCTAGGTAAAGCTAAGGGAAGGGTTATGGTTTTCTACCAAATTCCTAATCCTATAGCTAGTCATTTCCTATGACGTCTAGGTTCTTTGTGTTTTTGTTTGAAGACGATTTTTTCATCAAAGAATAATTAAATTCAATTGTTCTTATGAACATCCTATCATATCGAGGAAGTGCTTAAGACAAATCTTAAACATCTTTTCAATATTTCTAGGATTGTTTTAAGTCCAAATGAATTTAATTATACAAATGAATTAATCATCCGGAATTCAAGTTTTGTTAACTTGCTTCGATGAACTAGGACATTTGAATATCCTATAAGTGAAGTAACATTTCATTTAATGTCCTATTTAGGAGTTATGATAACTAAAGCTTTTGAGGGTAAATTGGTGTTCAAATGGTTTGTGATTTAGTTTAATTTCAATTAATGAGTTTAAATTTGGAATAGTGTTCAAGTTATTTTAGATTTATTTTGAATTCTTTATGCCTTAGGTGATGTTATATTTAATTTAATTTAATTTAATTTAATTGAGTTTTAATTTTAATTTAATTCAATTGAGTTTGATTTGATGTTAAATTAATTTAATTTGATTTGATTTAATTTTAATTTAATTTGATTTAATTTAATTTAATTTAATTTAATTTAATTATTCAATTTAATTTAATTTATTTAATTTAATTTAGTTTAATTTAATTATTCAATTTAATTTAATTTATTTAATTTAATTTAGTTTAATTTAATTATTCAATTTAATTTAATTTAATTAATTTAATTTAATTTAATTATTCAATTTAATTTAATTTATTTAATTTAATTTAATTTAATTATTCAATTTAATTTAATTTATTTTATTTAATTTAGTTTAATTTAATTGTTTAATTTAATTTAATTTGATTTAATTTAATTTAATTATTTAATTTAATTTAATTTATTTAATTTAATTTAATTTTAATTTAATTTTATTTTTTTAATTTTAATTGAATTTTTTTTAAAAGAGTTTAATAATTTAATTTTAGTTTAATGATTAAGTCTTTTAATATTTTAAATTTGAGTTATCATTTTAATTAAGAATTGAATATTAATGAGATAATTAATTTAGGGATTTTTAAATTAAAGAATAAATCTCTTCCTAATAATATCCCTATTTTAATAATTCCAATTTTATTATTCTTCCAAATTTAATCCATTATTTAATTAAAGTTTAATCATTTTAAAATTGCTTAATGGGTTTCTACCCTTTAATTATTTAAATTTCAATCATCCAAATCAGATTAGGATCAAATATTTTACTTGTTAATTTTTTATTAAACCTAAAAAAATTAATTAAGGATTAAAATTTTAATTACCACTTTACCCTTTAAGCTTAATAATTTCATACCTCACTAAATTGAACTCAAATGAACTTGAAATTTTTATGTGACTTCACTCATGTGTCAATAAATACATGAGAGGAGAAAATGTGATTTTTCTGTATTTAATTTATTTATATAATTATTTTTGGTGAAAAATAGAGATTTCCAAGGAAAATTTAATAACATGACCAAGGGAAAGTTTCTGTCCTTAAGAAAATTAGGGGACATTCCTAATGACCAGAGAACCACTTGGACCAATTTTTGTGATTTTTTGAATTATATTATTTTTATTATAATTATTTTAAGTTTTGGAGTTTTAATTAATTTAAAAATAAAATAAATGTTGAAAAATGAATTTGATATTTTTTAAAAATCTCTCTAATATCAAGGAAATCAGAGAAGCAAATTTTGCAATTTTCTGATTTTTCTATGGTTTATTATAATTATTTTAGTGAAAATGCTAGAAAATACATTTTTTTAATTTTAAAATTACCTTAAAGCTTTAAAATTTAATATCTCACTAAATAGACCTAAGAAAAATGTGGGATTTGTTCCTATGTGATTAAAATTCAAAATGTGACATTTTGGTGAATTTTATTATTTTTGTGATTTTTATTATTTTTTTAATTATTAAAAATATTAAAATATTATTAAAAATCAACTTTTTTAGAAAATTGAAATTTTAATTTTCTTAGGTTCCCCTGATATCATAGAGGCTCCAAAATCAATTTGGTGAATTTTTGAAAGGTATTTTAAAAGTTATGAATTTTTAAAGTTTAAAATGACTAAGTGGCTTAATCAACCCAATTAGTGGGGCTAACCAAGTCCAATTGACCTCAAACTTTTATGGTGGATTCCTCTGATCCTAAAGGTCAGTGGAGAATTGATTTCAAGTCAATTTGATGCATGGTTAACTCTAATTAATTAGAGACCTATTTTGGGTGTTTAAGCCAATTAGGGTTGTTTTAAATGAACTAAGTCAAAACCTATTTTTCCTAGGATTCTCTGGTCATAAGGAACATCACCAAATTTTCCTAGAATTTATTTCACAATATACTATTTATTGGAATTAAAATATTCAAAACAGTAACATGAACTTGAAAAATCAATAACTCTTCATAAGGATGGCCTCTGACTTTGGAAAATTCAGGGAATGTTCCCAAATTCAGAGGCTTCAAAAGCCCTATGGTCTCATGCCATGGTGAATTGTATACATGCATGGAGAATCAAAATAATGCAGAGAGTAAATAAATTATAAAAAATAAAATACTTGATGAAATTAAATGATTTCTTTTCCACATTATTCTCCTCTATTCACCGAGCAAGAGGGTATTTTTATTTTATTTTTCTGATTTTTCTACACGAGTTATGAATTTTTGAAGTTTAGGGAATTAAATAAATCAAAAAATACCCTAATTTTCTATTTATCCACGCGGCGCCGCGTCAACCTCGGCAGCCTCCGAACGCACACACGTCGCGCTCCCATTCGACGCCGCCACCCGAGTCGCAGCCCGGGCCCCGCGGTTCTCGTACCGCTCTCCCGGTCCGACGCCATCTGAGCCGTTCGTCCGCGCGTGTATTGAATGGACGGCATCCGTTCATCGTCCCCGAGCGTCCTCACCCGAGAGCCGTCCACACTAAATCCCTAAGATCTCACTCGATACTCAATGGATTTTCATGTTCTTATGCTCTATGGATTCGTCTTGAAGAGACGAACACATCTATACGGTTAACATGCATTGAAATTAAGGCATTTGAAATGGAGAATCTTCAGAAGCTCGGGATAAAGAATTAGCTCATACCTTTGCTCGTAGAAGTGTGGCTTCAATCCGAGAGTTGTTGCACCTTCGATTGGATCCCGACGAAGCCCCGCATGAAGTCTCCCGGTCCGGTGAATTGTCCGGATGTGATTTCGACCAAGCCCGATCACAAAGCTTGGAGGCTCGGAGCAACCGGGTGGCTCCGGAGATGGGGCTTTTGCTAGTGGACACCTTCCCTCGGTCCGGTGAAGGTGTAGAACCAATCAATTTGGGAATTGGCTCACCGTGGAGAAGTGTCCTGGTTTTGGGTGGAATTTCAGTTGGGAAATTGGATTTTATCGATGGGGATTAGGGCAAATTGACACTGGGGATCAACTGCTCTAAGGGTGGAGAAGGGTCTGGAACAATTTTGGCAGAGTTTCGGCAAGGTTTGTGCTCAGCTCCTCCCATGGCCGAGAGGGGTGGAGTTTAAATAGGAGAGGGTGGAGGGCCTCCCAGGGGAGTTGAGGCATGGGATCAGCTGCTCTGGTGAGGAGAAGAACAGCCATGGTGGCCATTAGGCATGGGGCAACTCAGCAGGTGAGAATTCCAAGCTTCGGCTCACATGATGCTCTCGGGTGTGGTGTTTTCCGGCGATCCAGGCGGCTGGCCGGCAGGCATGGGTCACCATCTTGACCAGGGAGGTCAGGGCTTGGCAATGGTGAAGTCATTTGGGCTTGGACATGTGTAAAGTGTTTGAATTAAAATAGAATGGAGAGGGGGTCATTTTGGCCTTAATTTGGTCAACCCATTGATTTGGGTTGGGTGCACCTCCCCATGGCCTGATTTTGGGCTGAGAGGATCAGTTGGGTTAGCCAAGGGAGAGTGGTGTGGTCTCCATCCATGATGAGGTGGCTAAGCATGGTTTAGTGTGTGACATGCTTAAGGTAAAAAAGGGGTTAAGGAGGATTAGGAAAGGCGCCCCTCCTTTTGCCATTAATGGCTTGATCACATGTCAAGCCTTCCATGGCTTCATGTGGCTTGTCCATGGCTTGCATGGCTCACCTTTGGCTTGGGAAAAGGTTTGGTCAATTTCATGAAAATGGGTTTTAAGAATTTTTGGTAATTTGATGGAAATTTGTATGAAACTTGATTTGGAATAATTTGATGGTGAATTTAGGACTTAGGTAATGGATTTAATTAAGTGGATGACAAATGGAGATGTCATGTGGGCTTTAGGGTAGATTTTGGGCCTTTGGATGTGGTGAAGTGGGCTTTTAGGAAAGTTTAAGGGAAATGGGCTTTTGATTTTAGGATGGGCATTTGGATAAAAATTTTGTGAAGAACTTTGTCAAATAACTGTCATAATTGGTTTAGGGATGTTCTATGAAGGGCTTGGAATCAATTTGATGTGATTTGGAGTTGAATTGGTTTGAATTTGGGTTTATTTGATAAGTGGGCCTATATGGGTCCAAGTGGGCCAAGTTGGGCTAATGTTGGGCTAGGGTTGAAATTGATGTAAAATTAATGTTGAGAAATATTTATGGGAGTGTTTCAAAGAGGTTTTGACTTTGGTTGGGCTTTGATTTTGGGGTTTGGGCTCATTTGGGTTAGGTTTGAGTTTAGGTCAAAAATGGGCCTTTTAACCTTGGGTTGAATTTGAGTGGGGTTTGGGTCTAAATTTTGGGCAAATCATGTTAGTGTTTTGTTTGTGGGAATGTTAAGGAAGATTTAGAAAAGGTTTGGGGTTAATTGGAGTTGAATTGGGTGAGTTTGGGTTAGGTTTAGGTCATGGGTCCAAATTGGGCTTTAAGGCCAAAAGTGAGATTGGATCCAAATGTCAATCAAATTGGGCTTAGATTTGGTCTAGATTGGTATTGGGGATGTTGAATTGAAGTTTAGAATTGAATTGGACCAAAATTGGGGTCAATTGGGTAGGTTTGGTTTCGACATCGGGTGCACTTAGGGTTAAAATGGGTCAAATTGGGGGTTTTGACAAAAGTAGGGTAAATTGACAAAATTGGCCCATGGTGTAGTTGAACAAAATGAAATTGGAAATATTTGGGATTTTTTGGAATTTTCTGGGAATTTTCTGAATTTTTGGATTTTTAGGCCAAGAGGGGTATTTTGGGTATTTGGAGGGTATTGGGAGGTTTTCTTGGAATTTTTGGTATTTTTGGGTATGGATGATCAATTTAAGTGATGTGGAAATGTTTGGGAATGATTTTGGAGAATTTTGGATAATTTGGAAATTTTTGAGAAATTTGGGTAATTTCAGGGGTTTTGGGTAGGCTAAGCGGGTGTAGGGTCCCGGGGGTCAAAAATTGAAAATTTGGAAAATTGAAGATTGGGTGAATTTAAGTGGAAAGAAATCATTTTGGTTGAGCCATGAAGCCATATCAAGCCCACATGAGCCATGAAGGGACTCATTTGAGGCATTCACTATGTTGTTCCTAACCCTCTTAGCCAAGGGCTTAGGGTTAAGGACCATCCATGTGAATCACCTACATGAGTCGGAGGTCAAGTTGGGTATGGGTGTGGTTTTAGGAGGTATGTGGAAGTGTAGTGTGTAGGTGTAGTGTATAAATGTAGTGTGTGTGTAAGTCAGCCCCTTCACCAGACCAGGCCACCCAGGGCAGTCCTAAGGCCAAAGAGTCCTATAGGAACTCATCCTTTAAACTTCCACATTTGATTTCAACCCTCTAGGTGATTAGGGGTCTACAATCAAGTTTGTGGAGTTTGCAGTGAGTTAAGAAGTGGTTTGAATTTCTAAAAGGTGGGTCCCAATTCTAGTCCTCTAAGATAGTCAAAGGAAAAGCCTAAGGCTAGATCCTAAGTACTAAAGAGAAGAAGAGAAGACCTCATCAAAAATGAGGTCAACAAATGGACCCCCAATAGGTGCGGTGAGCTGACGGAGCACACCGCGCGTATTGGTGTTGACCGAAGCGATCAACAGAACCAACACAAACATCCAAGTGACAAACTTAGGATGAAATAGAGGAATTTTCGCTGGGGAGTAGCAAGTATATCTCTGAAACCGGAGATTCCTGAACTCTCGCTGGGGAAAGGAAAAGGAGGGGAACTCCAAATCACATGACTCGGGGAATTTCGATTTAGATTTTATTTTGTTTCAATTTAAGTTTTGATGTGTGAGTTTAGATTTCAATTTGGAGTTTCAATTTAGATTGGAGTTTGTCAAAATTAATTTGAAGGATTTGATTTGAAATGAAAATTGGAATTCTGAGGTTGTAGATGTAACATCTTCAACCTCGAAAGAAAATTGAATTGATCGGATTGAATCATTGCAATGAGGAGAGATCTCAGAGTAATGCGGTATTGGATGTAAAATCCTTAACCTCAAGAGTTTGATTTTGATGTATTTCAGTGCAATAGGAAAAGAATCCTAAAGCAGTGCAGTCTCGGATGTAAAATCCTCGACCCAAAAGTTTGAATTTGATGTATTTCGATGCAATAGGAAAATAATCCTAAAGCAAAGGCAGTCTGATGTAAAATCCTCGACCAAAAAGTTTGAATTTGATGTACTTCGGTGCAATAGGAAAGAATCCTAGCAGGCAGTCTTGGATGTAAAATCCTCGACCCAAAAGTTTCGAATTTGATGTATTTCAAAGGCAATAGGAAAGAATCCTAGCAAGCAGTACTTGGATGTAAAATCCTCGACCCAAAAGTTTGAATTTGATGTATTTCAAAGGCAACAGAAAAGAATCCTAAAGCAGTGCAGTCTTGGATGTAAAATCCTCGACCCAAAAGTTTGAATTTGATGTACTTCAAGTGCAATAGGAAAGAATCCTAAAGCAAAGGCAATCTTGGATGTAAAATCCTCGACCCAAAAGTTTGAATTTGATGTACTTCAAAGGCAATAGGAAAGAATCCTAAAGCAAAGGCAGTCTTGGATGTAAAATCCTCGACCCAAAAGTTTGAATTTGATGTACTTCAATGCAATAGGAAAGAATCCTAAAGCAGTTGCAGCCTTGGATGTAAAATCCTTCGACCCAAAAGTTCGAATTTGATGTATTTCAGATGCAATAGAAAGAATCCTAAAGCAAGGCAGTCTTGGATGTAAAATCCTCGACCCAAAAGTTTGAATTTGATGTATTTCAAGTGCAATAGGAAAAGAATCCTAAAGCAAGGCAGTCTTGGATGTAAAATCCTCGACCCAAAAGTTTGAATTTGATGTATTTCAAAGGTAATAGGAAAGAATCCTAGCAAAGGTAGTCTGATGTAAAATCCTCGACCCAAAAGTTTGAATTTGATGTATTTCAAAGGCAATAGGAAAGAATCCTAAAGCAAGGTAGTCTTGGATGTAAAATCCTCGACCCAAAAGTTTGAATTTGATGTACTTCAAAGGCAATAGAAAGAATCCTAAAGCAACAGCTTGATGTAAAATCCTCGACCCAAAAGTTCGATTTGATGTACTTCAGGCAATAGAAAGAATCCTAAAGCAGTGCCTTGGATGTAAAATCCTCGACCCAAAAGTTTGAATTTGATGTATTTCAAAGTGCAATAGGAAAGAATCCTAAAGCAAGCAAGTCTGGATGTAAAATCCTCGACCCAAAAGTTCGAATTTGATGTATTTCAAAGGCAATAGGAAAGAATCCTAAAGCAAGCAAGTCTTGGATGTAAAATCCTCGACCCAAAAGTTTGAATTTGATGTATTTCAGTGCAATAGGAAAGAATCCTAAAGCAATGCAGTCTTGGATGTAAAATCCTCGACCCAAAAGTTTGAATTTGATTTGATTGATATTTGATTCGAGATCTGGAAGAAATTGAATTTGAATTTGATTGAGACTTTGAAATCTGGAAAGATTGAATTTGAGATTTGGAAGGATGAGTTTGAACTCGATTGAAATTTGATTTAAGATTTGATTTGAAATTTGGAAGATCAAATTTGAAATTTGATCGAGATTGGATTTGGAATTTGATCGAGAATTTGATTTGAGATTTGAAAAGATCAAATTTGAAATTGATCGAGAGGATTTGGAAATTTGATTGAATTTGAAAAGATCAAATTTGATTCGAATTGAAAGATTGAATTTGAAATTTGATTTGAAATTTGGAAGGATGGAATTCGAGATTTGTGTTGATTTCGTTTATCTTTTAATGGTTCAAATTTTATTTTATCGTTTATTTAATGTTCATGTGAATTTGGTGTTTGTCATTTTTTAAGATTTTTTTTTTTTAGGAAAGTTTTCTTTTATTCTTCTTTCTTTATTTCTTTTCTGTTCTTTGTTCGAAGTTCATTTAACTTTAATGGCGTTTCCCAATCAATTTGCACAAAAGAGGTGAAGGCCAAAAACGTGACATGGTCACTTTCATTCCAATCATGTTGAAAATACATCATACAACTCGATCTGGAATACATTTCATACAATCCATGTAGACTCAAAACGGACTGTGTATGATCTTTGTTGGTCCATCAAAAGAAGCATTTGTCAAAAAATCCATGTCTGAATAGTGGGGTACATGGTTAATAACATCACCTTCCAAGCCATCCTTGGCAAGGATGCCGGCCGGATGTACGTTGGAGGTGTGATATTTCCCATGTAACTCACGACTCGTAAGGCCGGAGGTTCTCTAGCTCGGGTCCGGTCGGAAATGGTAAGGTATCTTGCCGTCGTCCATTCTCCCGAAAGTAACCGAGATCCGCTCCACCGGCACTCCCGGTATGCAATGCTTAGCGATATCCGCTCCGTTGCTCCTTCGCATCATGACGGAACCCACCGGTAAAGGTATCTTTACCGGCCCTCGGAACTCACCCGGGCCTCGCTATCCGGAGGTCGATCCGAACATGATGTCACACTCGTTCAAGAAAGAGACCGTGCAGAAAGGTCCGACGAAGTCGTGGTGATCTATATGTGGGGGTATGCAATCACCCCGTTTGTAGATGTTGATAATGCGACTATTGGGTATGCAATCCGCCGGCAGTACCCTCCATGTTATCAATCTTTTTACCATTCTCCCGATGACTAATGGCATCGGATCTACTTGCCCATGACGGAGTATCCCCGGTGGGTTTCCCTTTCGTCTTCGACGAAAGTTGTAGCAAAGATCCGCATTGTATTGTGATTCTTCCTTTCCCCGGCATCCATCTCCGGGGTTCCGAGTATGTGTTTTCCTCGTGCGGCCTGCTCGGCCCATTCTTTTCAGATCCCGGATACAATCCACGATTTGCTGTTGTTCATACTCTGAGAATACGTCGGTATGTAGCTCGAGGCCCTCTAGTATGTTGATCCTTCTTCCTTTAATTCTCTCGAAGTATTCAAAAGTTTTCTTTTCAACATTCTGCATTCTCTCCAGCTCGTATTCCGGAATGATCTGCAGATGGCGAGGCCTTGTGACATATTGTGGGATATATGGTTCAATCCCTTCACGTTCCCCCGCATACCTCGGCTCCTCGTGGATGATGCCCCGTCGGGACATCCCCCGGGGTTGCTTCGCAACAAGGTCATGCATTATCGGTGGTTCTATCCAGTGGCGTGGTAGCCTTCTTTCTTCTCGATCTTCTCGAGATTTCCCCGGTTCTTTCGTTATCCTAGGAGCTGGCCTCCTTTCTTCGGGTTCCCGGTGAACCGGTGTCCTCGAAATGTGTGTGCCGGCATTAGCAATTGTCTCGTCGCGCCGGTCCGCGCCTAGTTTTGTTAACATCTTACTGGATACGGCGATTCTTATTTCTTCGTTGCGTGGCCGTGAGAGTAGCTCTCCGCACTTCTGAATCTCCGTGGGCGCGGCGCCGACAAGCCTCGCCCTCCGCCGTAGCGACTACGGACTTCATTTTCTTATCTTCTTCGGTGTTTGCTTTTCTTTTCTTGTTGTTGGATTGGTGGCTTGGGCCACCCACTTTCATCACTCGTCCGCCCGGGTAGTTCTTCTCGGTTAACTCGGGACCCGGCCACTTTCCTCGTATCGTAGGCTCCGCCGGTGCGAAATCCGAGTCAATCTCGATTATCGCTCCATCTTTCACCCTCTTTTCATCGAGTGCAAGGCTTACGCCATTCTTAAAGTTCAAGACCAACCGCCCGTTCGACATTTCCCCGCGAAAAGACAAGGAAAAGGATCGTGGGCCGTACTAAGAACAAGAACATTAAGAAAATGTTTATTAAAGACATTTTTTTTTATTTCTCCTATATTTTAAAATTTAACAGAAT
>JAKZJZ010002549.1:0-15586 GCA_022702705.1 Papilionanthe hookeriana x Papilionanthe teres
TAATAAGATCAAAATCGATCAAACCATGAGATAGGAAAAAGACGATTGGAGGATGCAAGAATGAGTCACGTAGTCAGAAATGAGACAAAAGAGTACTTGAGCCAATAATTACAAGAGAGTGACTCAAGGGAAAAATTGATTCTTTAGTATCTCCAACCATCACTGGGACGCCTAGAGGCTCCTCAACAAAGTTGAAGGATTAGCAATTAGACAAAATCAACTTATCATATTGACCAAGCTTAACTAATTGAGCTTATCTTGCTGAGTCGAAGTTAATTAAGCTTAATTGATCAAGTCAGAGAGTATCCGAACAATAAGCTCATATATGTAAAACACTAGAAATATTCCAGTTCAGATCCCTTTATAGCAGGGAAAAAAATGTAACATCACGATATTGTATTATTATATCTATAAATAGGGGAATCGTTTTATGAATATGGCTATGAATAACTATTTATTTTTCTCTTTTTTGTCTCCAACTCCTTGTTTACACTATATATTGGGTGTGATTCACGAACACATTATAATTTAATATTTTGAAAGTTGCGATTACCGTGGATCATGCCACAAATAAGAAGAGTAACTCAAGAAGAAGAAACCCACAACAGAGACCGATGATATGGAGTCCTTACTAGAGAGTTAATAGCCTAGTAGATACAAGAGTTAAGGATCAAATGTTGGATGTTATCTGAGACGCATTGGCCTAGTGAAGAAATCAGCAGCACCAAGAAGGGCCAATGCCCAACAACAGAACAACCCTCTTAGCTTTGGAAAGAGAAGCGACTCCCAGTATTTTCATAATGTCGTCGACATTGATTGACATCAGTTTGGGCATACTGAGGCACTTTGATAGCCTAAGAATGCATTCCATCAGCAAATTTCTAGGTCGAGCTCGCAAAGCGATTCAAGATCCTGCCACTATAGTCCTACAAGGTGCAGACCGATCTGACAGACCAGATAGCCTCGTTTGAGTCGATCGGGTGTTTGTTGAGGATCACCAATACATTGAATGTTGTCTCTTCTTTATTGCACAGGAGTCAAGCCGTAGGTGGTTCAATAGATTATTGTCGGGAGTAATCACATCGTTCGCCGATTTCAAGATGTTCGTGGCACAATTTGCTAGCACCTAGAAGCCTCAGAAGTACTCACATAACATTCTTTAAATCCACTAGGGATAGATTGAAAATCTTCGCTTATCGATCACATACTTCTAGAAAGAGATGTTGGAAGTGCGGGAACTGGGAGTTGCGACCGCCCATGCTGCTTTAGCTTAAGTGCTGAAGAAAGTATTTTTCTGATATGCTCCAGGCTTGCAGTAGTTTAAGAAATTAGTTGAGTTGTTGGAGCTAATCAACAAGCATATATATCGGCGAAGGAGCTGACAACTGTGTAGTTTATTTTATCTAAACTTCAAGGCGAGCAAAGAACTTTGTTTGGTCGGATGAATCTATCAAGCGTTAAGAATATTAAAAGAATCCATAGCGCCACCATTGCTTCTTTAAAGCCCAAATTCGAACGAAGAACTGTTATGCTATGAGGTTGGACTTGAAGCCATCAGCTCAGTTTTGGCTTGAGAGGAGCTAAATAAGAAATTTTTGGTCTACTATGTGAGCTGAGTCCTCCGAGATGTTTAGATCGAGTATCCAAATATGAAAAAAAGAATATTTTCTCTTATTATCTCTATTCTCAGGCTTCATTAGTATTTCCAAATCCATTCGGTCAGGATCATCACCGAACACCCACTCAAATTCAACCTCACCAAACTAGAGCACTCTAGTTGGCTTCTCAAATTGGCTTTAGAACTCAGCGAGTTATCATCTCTCTTACGTATCTCAGACTGCCAAGCCATATCAAATTTTTTGGTTTATTTTTTCGAGTCGAGCGAGCTAGGCCAAGAAGTGACTATCGATTTACCTGAGTCCTACAAATTGACGGAGAGTCTAATCAAATCGAGCTGGGGTTTGGTCTTGCTCTAACAAATTCGATCAGGGATCACTTGTACCCCTCGATATAAGTGGGATTAGAAGTACCAATAATCCTGTCGAGTATGAAAGTCTAATTTTCAGGGTATAGTTCGGCTTCAAAATGAGCTTTCAGTACCTTATGGTAATGTCTGACTCGATGTTGGTAGTCAATCGGGTGAATGGGCACTTCGAGAATATAGATGAGATGACGACCAAATATCTCGGCAAAGCCAAGACAAAGAGAAGGAAGTTCGAATGCTTTAAGATTGAATATATCTCTGGAGCAACAACCAATTGATTAGCCTTCTATCCAAGTGCATCCGCTTGGGCAGATAGTATGCGCCAGACGCTCAATTAACAGGACATAGAGGAAGTAGGGGTGATAGAGGTTGGAATTGAAAGGTCAAAGAGTTGGTTGGACCCATACATCCTATTCCTTGAGCCTAGAATATATCGGAAAAAGTAAACGATCCAAAGCACTCGAAAATTAAGGCATGCTGATACTTTTTGATCGAGGGAAAGGTTTTTTGAAAATTAGTCATCTGATTATATCTAAGGCGCGTTAGAGAAGATGAGGCAGAGGACGTCCTCCACGAGGTACATACAGGGGAATGCAGAAGTCCACTTCAGATATTTTTGACCAACACTTCAGAAGGTTGCGGAGGTATTCTCAAGGAGGTGTGAACAATGTCAGAAGTATGCGTCGTTGCAACACCAACCTGCTCATAACTACAACTCCTCAGCCTAGGACCTTTCTCCTTGGGTCCTTTCAACCTTTTATTATCCTTGGGTCCTTTCAACCTTCATGAGGCCAGCAAAAACTCTCTGTCATTGTTGTAGATTACTTCTCTAAGTGATTGAGGCCAAGACGCTTACTCTTATCACTGTATAGTTGATTTAGAATTTCATCTAGATTGACCTAATCAGTCGATATGAGCTACCCCTCGTAATCATCACAAACAATGAAACACAATTGCTGCCCAAGAGGTAAAATATTTTATGTCAGATCTAGGTAACTATTTTGAAGTTTGCACCTATTCAACATTCTCAAATGAAGAGTTAGGCCGAAGCTGCTAAGAAGATTCTTTTGAACCTGCTAAGAGAAACTGAATTGAGATCCCACCATCTGTTCTTTGGACAGCTCGAGCGACACCTTTCATGGTGACTGACCAAACTCAATTAATGTTGTTACATGAAATTTAGCGATATTATATGTCGCATAACAACCATATAAGTCAGAGAGTGGTTGCAGCTTGACGAAGCAAACTTAGCCGAGTGGAAGGAAGCGAATGACAAAGGAGTGATGCGCCTGCTCGAACTTGTGGAGGAGAAACAAGCCGATTCTACCCCTCGATAGGAATAGGTGAAGAGACAAACAAATCATAACTATAACAAGAACATCTGAAAGAAGACTTTCGTCGCCGAAGATCTCGTGTTAAGGAAAGCCAACCCAGCTGTGTGAGTGCAAACTGTGGGAAAGCTCGACTAGATTTGGACCTGGTCATTCATCATCTATAAACGGGTCACCCAGAAACATAAAAGTTGAAGACCTAAATGGGGAAACTGAGTGCGTCAGACATGGAGCGAAGATTACTTGAATATATCTTATCTTAGGGAAATTTTTTTATATATGGACAATGAGAATGTGTTATCATTCCTACTTTTGTATTTTATTGTCAACTTCATAAGAAATTGCTAAGTAATTTTTTTTAATTATAAATATGATCTCAGGTTCGAATGAAAATCGGGAAACTCGAGAAGTTAATGTAAATGATTGTCAAAATTTCACCGACGCTCGAGGAACTCGAATCAACACATAAGCGGTGGTTCCATCCCAGCCACAAAATCGATAGCGACGGGTAACATCTCATCAGTAAAATTTTCTAAGTTGATAATAAAGAATAAATGTTTGATTGGTAAAATGCACAAGATCCAGCCCACAATGCTCATTCATCATAAAAATTCATCTCATAGCTTGTAATGAGTCAAGCTTTGGCGACAAGATTTTCTACTCCTTAGTGATAAGATCCATGGTGGGTAATATACAAATTGCACTAGTAGTAAGTCAAGACAGTTACCCCTGCCAAGACTGCAATAAAATTTGCTTAATGCGTATGGTTTAAGGTGGGACTCGTTCCAGGGGATGACCTAATTGAGTGACCGAGACATGCGAAGTGTAAGACTTGAGCTGACCGATAACTTAACAGACCGATAAAAAATGCTCTTAATGTTGTCGACCCATCAAAAATCACAGTCAGACATTCATCACAAGATCATTAAACACAAAGATTCAAAAAAAAAGAGTGATAATATACACAATAAAGGTAAAGTGCAAAAATGAAGGTGAGACCAACCAAAAAATTTTGTTTTCATTCAAAATTTTAAAAAACTTACACATATTTTTAACTTTTTACGAGTATTTAAAAGAAAATGAGAAACTTTGTCTTAAGTTACAGATGAAGATAAGAGTGGATCATATGTGCGATGACTTGTCATCATCCTCTGCACTTTTTTCCTCCTCTGAATCTGATAACAACATGGCAAACTTCTCCATGCTGGTTTATTCAAAGGAGACCAATGTGTCCTTTGCCAAGCAGCTGATGCTGATGCCCGCTCAGTCCTTTAACTTTCTAGTAATGAGAGCCTCCAAAATCGGGTGGGAGGATAGCCCAACAAAAAATTCATAAGTCCTTTCAATCATTATCATCTTATCATTAATGAATCAGTTCTTACCTTTGGTAGCTGATTGTAGCTATGACTATTTTAGTACCTCTACTTAGTTTCCTTCGTCTTTTCTTCGGCTGCTATTAACTTTCACTTGATCTCTAGTCATTCTTGATGTTCTTGGAGAAGAATTGTCAATTGGAGATGATAATCTTTCTAGGTAATCAAATGGTATTTGTTAGTTGCTCGACATGGGCCTTGTAAGTTGTGCTAAGAATTGTCTCTGCGTAGATTGGAGACCAGATGATGTCGGTTATCACCGGAGACTAGCAATTGTCGTCGGGGAATCAAAATATCAATTCTTCTGGAGTTAAACTAGCGCAAACCTGTTGTTCAAGCTTGTGCTGACATTTGCTTCCGCGTCACACATCAGAATACACCTAAAGGAGGATCTCTTTCATTTTTTTCATGACAGAGAAAGTGGCAAGTCACTCGAATCAGTTGCAGACGCTTTCCCCTCATGACGATGCTTCTTTTCGTGACCCTTGTCATTGGGCTCATCTTGGGTATATTCGGTAGGGCTTAACAGAGAAGGACAGCTTGCTTTGTCCCTGGCAGAGAGGTCGATGAGCAATGGAGCAGTCGACCATGGCGTGGCAGATATTAAGAGAGCGAACACTTTCATTTGTGCGCTCGACAAACATGTAGCTGACAGAGAACTTTAGCGGGCATTGAAATTGTTCTCTTCTCAACATGGAATAACTCTTCTCAAGCAATTTTTTTAAAACAATAGCTGAATCAGACATTTCTACAATTTCCAATCTCCTCTAGCAAGAACCACCCTAGGTGTCGGTTGACTTGCTACTCTAGCAATTTCAGTGCGAGGGGCCCCATAGGCCTCTCTTCTGGTTGCTCGAGCAACAACTGTTGTCTCCCTGTCGGTGTCTCGAGTGCCAGAGGTTTTCCAGTCCTTCTAGGTCATTTGGTTGAAAGCTTCTGGCTGAAGCACCTAGTTGATAGTTGCTGGATCGATAGTTGATGCCCCCTCGACATCTCTAGGTTCCTCTAACACTCTCTCCAACACTTTCTTTGTCTTTGCAGGAGCATCGCCAGACGGGACAGTCTGAATGTACCACCCTCAAGGGAAGAGCGCCGGTAGAAATGGAGATTCAAGTCCTTCACCTTATTTTTCAGGCCCACTAGCTAGAATTTGTCGACCGAGGAAAACTGAATAAATCCATCTAGGCCAACCTGAAATGATAATAAGTAGTTGAAAAGCTTGATTGACCACGGAATTCCAGTCTGAGCTCAAAAGACAGCAATGGTCACGATAGCCGCAATGGCGTTAGGCATTATCTCGGCGTGTATGACACCATAATAGGACAAAAGATAGTCTCATGTCTAAATGAAATTGATCCTTATAGAAGAAGAGCTCAACACATGCAAAGTGGTCAGGTCTCCTGCAGTCAATCGACCTCGCCCGGAGTCATCAACGATCAATCGTTTGATATGATCGACCTGAAGTCCTTTGGAGTACCAAGGAACCATTAAGCAAAGCGTAAAATAAGAAAGCCGAGAAAGATAAAAAGTGAGAAGAAAAAAGACAAGCAAAGTGTAATGTCACTAACCCCACACCCTTTATATATAAATGGAAACACAAGAATTTAAACAATCGCACAGGTGTAAAAACAAAATTCTAAGGTAATTTCAAAAATACGTTGACAAATAGAATACACTAACACAGAATACAAGAAGAGAAAGTAAATTTATTCAAAAAAAAACTTAAAATTGCAAAAAATATACTTAAAAACAAGCCCAAGATAAAATACTTTAGAAGGGGATCGATCACTTCTTTAACAGATACATACCTAAGCCGAAGTAATCTTTCAGACAAACTTTTCCCTTTAGACTTATACTTATTCAGTCGATCCATCTCGACTAAAGCTCGAAGTATCAAAGATCGCTCCTAGACGTCCGACGGTTCTTAGCAAAGTGTAGCCACCACCTCCATCCTCTACACGAACCAATAGCTCATGCACCCCATCGCCTCTCTGGATCTTTGCCGAGCAAGCAAAAGGAGTTCTCGATCTCGTCTAGGTGACGAGCCAATGATCTAGGAGATGTCTGATGCCCATTAGCTACTCCCTACGCGAGTTCCGGGAGGGTCTGGGCGATCAACCTAACCATCATCATTTGAGAGTCATTTGCCCTTGCCTGACATCTGCTCCTTTGCAATTGGCACCTTGGTCTTATCCTCGCTGATGCCAGCCAAGGCTAGATTTTCACCCAAGCCTCTCAAAGTGGAGTCATCTGCACCAAGAGACAATATAAATAAAAAAGACTTAAAAAAAATCAAAATCTAACAAATAAAATCGAGCTTCCTCATAACTAGGAGCCAATCCAACTTATATGCTGTAATCATCATATTACCCTCACCGTGTGATGGCAGAGCAGCAACAACTTCTTGCAGCACGTTTGATTGGCTAGTCTTGCGCCACAATAGAACGTTGGACTGTCGGATCCACGGTTGAGTCTATCGTTGAACGTTCCTTCGTTTAGGACTATGGAATGAATTAGGTGACCCTACTTGATCTGTCAGTGCAGTTACAACTACTTTTTTCTTCTTAATGGTGTCTTTTTTTCTTTTACCTCTCGAGCTATTTCAACCTTTTGATTGCATGAAGGTAACACACATCAAATCTTTATTGGAAATGTCTCCCGAGGGGTCTGACATGTTATCCATCACAACACCTGGAAGCTGACCGATTCAAACGAGTGGTGTCACGAAACAAAAAAAATGGAATGTGAGGAGTCCTATCACATCTTATTTATAAGAATTAAAGACACAAAAATAATGAGTCACTAATTAAACAATAAATGAAATCAACGTTTGCATTAATTCTCACAAATTTATCACAATGTTGCTTTCAAGAAACAGGAGAATCAGTGAATTAAAATATGCAAATAAAAAATGTGTCAGTGTTGATCCTATCGAGATGTAACGGTCTAGAAGGAAAGATTATAACGAAGGTGAGTCCACCGACGAAGTTTATGAGGCTCTCTTGTCCGATCCAGTGAAGGCATCTGCCAAACCGACCAATGAGACCAAAGTCGACTGAATCACAAGACATATCAAAGATGACCGAGGATGCACGAATGAGCCGCCCAATCAGAATCGAAACAAAAGTGTATTCGAGCCAACTATCACAAGTGAGCTGATCCAAGGGAAAAGTCGGTTCTCTAGTATCTGCAAGCATGCCAGGGGCGTCCAGAGGCTCCTCAACAGAGGTCAAAGATCAATCAGACGTTATCAACTGGCATGTCTATATCGATAGAGCTGATTTTGTCGATCCGAAGCCAATTAAGCTTAGCCGACTAAACTAAAGATCAGTTGAATAATAAGCTCATACATGTAAGATACTAGAAATGTCCCAATATGCAGCCCTTTAAAGCAGAGCCAAACTGTAACATCATGATATTAGACAATCTCCTTTATAAATAGGAGAATCAATTAATAAGGCATGACAAATTTTACTATTCATTCTTTTTTCATCTCTCTTTATTTACGTTCTATTTCCTATGTGTGATTTACAAACAAATTAGGATTTAACATTGGTGTAATTTTCCACCATGAGGTCGCGAGTCCGAATCACCCTAAAAAAAAAAAAAAATTTATATCACATAAAAAAATTATTTTTTGACTTTTAAAAAGTGAAATACACCTTTCAAGCATGGGTAGTATATATGAAAAATTTGAGTTTTTGGTATGTGCAAATACGTGCTCTGGGAAATATATCTTCCATTCTTTTATTTTATAATATCTATGTTCTCCTATTCGTTTCTTTCGGCTGCAGCCCTTCCTAAAGTAGGAAGCGAGGATTTCACATTGCGGAGTTGTTCCTGTGGACAACGTTTTAAATGTGTCCCATGTTGTAATTTCACTGGTTTGAAATTCGTAGAAGGGTCTACCTAAAACTGGAAAAAAATTTGCGTCCGGACACCGGACGGAGAATCTGCGTCCGAGTACGTGAGAGCCTTTCTATGTACACCGCATGTACACCCAGCCTGCGAGAGGATTACATGGGTGATACGTAGGTGTTACATGCAGTGTATCACAGTTGTCCGAGACAGAGCTGCGTCCGGACACCGGACGCAAATTTTTCTCCTAAAACTGTGTGAATTCGCTGGGATTTTTTCAACTATAATTGTTATGTGCTAAAACAATTTAAGCGTTTTAAACTTTCTGATCAAATGCTCTTTAGGTTTTACATCTTAAATTATTTTTTATTTGATTTTTACTTGATAGCATTCATTAAAACTTGATTTTTAATTCAAAATTTCAGATTTTATAACTCTACTGCTTATATTATTAACCTCCGGTATGAACATTTGAATTATTTAAATTATTTTTTTGAAGTTTGGTGCCGAGATAGGATTTGTCTAAATAAATTGAGAATGGCTGCTCAAGTTCGTAAGTATTAAATATAAGTGTTTAAAAGCATTGTTAAAGCTTAACTTGATCGGCTGGTGGTTGAACAATTTTTCATAATTTGCATGCTATAGTTGAATTAGTGTCTTGTAAAGATAAATTGAATAAGTTTAAGATCACTCAATTTGAAAGTTGATTGAAATATTGAGATTCTTGAAAATAAATCATGAGGTGGTGGTATATATGCAGATTGTTCGATGAGGTATTTTAATTCTTAATAAAAACATTTATAAGGTTGTCTACTCTTTTTTTTTTTTCTACTTTTTGTGAGGGATTTTTAGTGGAAAAAATTGGACTTTGGAGAATTTCGGACTTCTACTTGTCTACCCATGACATTGACTGTTGATTGTCATAAATGATTGTTTTCTATTGACATTGATGCCCTTCGTTGATTGATAACAATTCTTTTTTAGATTAATGTTCAAGTTTGATGGCAACCAATCATTAAGATTCATCGATGCCTGTCATTGTCATCACTAAATATTAGTCATTAACTATTGATGACTTTTATTGTAGCAATTACCTAAACTCGATCATTAGTCCAAGTCGATGCTTGTAGTTGTCATCATCTAGTTCTAATAATCGAATTTTGTTTGATGATTGATATTTTGATGTCATCATCCAATGTTCTCAAAACATGATGTTGATAGTTGCTCAGGACAACGATTTCATTATATATATATATATATATATATATATATATATATATATATATATATATATATATATATATATATTTTGGATTTCTTTCATCTTCCTGAGAATTATTAAGGAATGATTTTTAAATTTTTTCCAAGCATAAAGTTAATGAAAATGCTAATTATATGCATAAAATTAGCTCATTGAACTGATTAGATAGTTCAACTTGATCAATTCAACCAATTAACTCGACTAGACAACTCGATCTCATAGGTTGCCTAAGGTGATTAGCGCACAATTTCTCAACCAACTCTACACAAAAACTTTCTTAGGAAGAACAACTCACACTACAAATGAGTTGGTCGAACTCCCTATAAGGTGAACTTGCCCAAAAAGATCAACTCGACCTATGGTGGAGTATGCCAATAGAAGCATTACCGGAAATAAAGTCTGAGAAAAAGCATTTTATATGATATGATTACTTATGCAAGACATTACTTGGAATATGTGTAATGTTAATTATAACCCTCATACCATAAGAGGACATCAAAGATATAATAAAAATCTCTTGGGATCTGTGTAATGAGTGTTTTATTTTGTAACATATAATCTATCTTCCTATAAATATAGAGATCATACAAGGGACAATTCTTTGGATATTAAAAGTCTTACACCTCTCATTCTCTCAGTTCTTTTGTGCTCATATTTTTCTCTAACTCTTTCATTGATGATGTGAGCCCACGTAAAAATTAAAATTTAACAAATATGAATAATGATAAACTCATTCCTTCGTGTCTGTGAACATAATCGCTCATTATTTTAAGTGTCGTTCAACAAGAGTTCAATAAAATGCTCATTTAATAATGATTTAAATGCTTAAGAATTTCCTTTACATTGCATCACTTAAAAAATAAGCCGAAATATAAAAAAATTTAGATGCTGAGATTTAAAATTAATCTTTATAGATATCAGAATAAGGAGTTAGTCAAATTAGAAGATTTTTTTTCTCCTACATAAATGATCCACCTTTTTCAATAATTGGATTGAACCATAAATTCTTTGGCTAACATATATAAGATCTCATCTAAACTCGCGGAATGAGATATTCAACCGTCACATACTAGAAAAATATCTACGTACAGTACGCACGCAGTTTTGCATGCTTACGAAGATTATTTAGAGGATATTAGGAGGTTAGGTCAGTGTTATCGAGGTTAATACTCTCAATAATCTAACAAAACCCTCGAATAACATCAAAAAATATGAGCGTGGAACCGCGGAAGGTATTGGTAGATTATTGGGGGGTTATTGCGATATTGAAGTTAATACCCCAATAAACTTTTAATAACCGCCCAATAACTGAGTTATTGGGAGATTATTCGGGGGATTACGCATAAATGTGTGCGTACTCCGTATATAAATATCTTTTCACATATTATATCTCAAAGTGATATGTGACTTTGCGCCACTCATCATAATTGAAAACTTTCATGGGTGAGCGAAACATCGAGAGTACAGATCTTCATGCTCGGCACCATTAATGGCTTTTGTATATTAAAATATTTTATTGGGGTGTCAAAGTGAGACCAGGATAGTTAATTAATTTGGTAAGGAGGTCAGCCAATCTTATAAATTCTTTAATTATGCTATGTCCCCATGGTAATATATCACCTACCAATTAAAAAATTAAAAAATGAGGGTTACATAAAAAGAAATAATAATAATAAAAGACCAATCTTCTGTGAGCCTAAAGTACAGACTTTCAATATGCTCCACGTTTAAAATTATGTTTCAATTTTTTTTTTTAAAACAAATTTTAGTGAATGTAACTCCTAATTTAGGTTTAGTTTAGCGTAAGGAATCATATTTGCACATGTTTATAACCAAAATTTCTTGACCAAGTCAAGTAAAGTGGCGAGCCAACTTTTGCTAAAGTGTAGTTCTCAACGTGTCGGTTTAGTAGATCAACTTTGTCGATAAATTCAGAAAACCAGTTGGGCAGATCCATCTTGCCATTAGGCTATGTGCCTTGCTATTTTATTCTAATTTGAAAATTTGTATTTGTTGTTTTTTTATATAGCGACTTATGCAGCATATCATAAGCCGACCAAAATTTGTAAATAGGGGAGACCATTTTGACGTGCAGGAACCAAAAGCTCTCTGTAAAAATCGAAAAATTATTGCGTCCGGACAGCGTACGCAAAGTTACGTCCGGACTCCAATTACAGGACGACACGTGTTCGTGTCGGTCCCATCCTTCAAAACACAAAAATACAACCCGTGGGTTGTATTAGAATATTCCAGATACTACCATAATACAACCGACAAATTTAATCACGCAGCCCGACCCGACCCAATTTTTTCGACAGAAATAAAGCCGTGGTTGTATTCAAATATTTCGAGGTTGTATTGGAATATTCCCGGTTTTATTGTGGTAGTATTCCGGTAATACAATACAACCGCGGAATATTCGAATACAACCGCGGTTGTATTCAAATATTCCGCGGTTGTATTGGAATATTCCCGGTTGTATTATGGTTTTATTGTGGTAGTATTCCGGTAATACAATACAACCGCGGAATATTTGAATACAACCGCGGTTGTATTCGAATATTCCCGGTTGTATTATGGTAGTATCCGGAATATGCCAATAAAACCCGCGGGTTGTATTTTTGTGTTTTGAAGGATGAGGCCGACACGAACACGTGTCGTCGTATAATTGGAGTCCGGACACAACTTTGCGTACGCTGTCCGGACGCAATAATTTTTCGTAAAAATCACACTATATTTAATAAAATAATTTGAGTGCTCTTTTCTTTTTCCTCTTCTTTATTTTCTTTCTTCTTTGCAACTATTTTATAGGTGGCGTGTGTATATCTGTTATGTAATGCATTAAATTTAATTGTTGTAAATTAGGATGTGTGTAAATTAAGAAGATTGATATTAGGTAATCTTATTTGAGGAGATCTACTAATATGATTTTTTCTTTATTATTAAACATGATTAGATGATATCTAATTACATGATATTTCCTATATTTGAAATATATATATTTTGTATGCTCTAATCATCTTTTGTTTATATATGTGATTATGGAGGATTTGGTGTGTGTTGAGTTGCAACCTTAATTCGGTCGATTTTTTCTTTCTCCAAACTTGTTGATAGTGGAATAACATCTCTCAATGGATGTAAGCATCTTGTTCATTTTTGCATTGTTTTGCATAACAATTGTTATCAGAGCCAGTGTGACGATTCTAGCAACGGGCAACTGGGATTCTGACATAAAGTCGCTAATGCAAGAGAAACAGATCAGAGCAAATTGGGAAAAAAGAAATTACATCCACCATGATCGTGAAAATTGTGTCGATTCATGAAATGAATACACATCCCATCATGATCAATATGAAGAAATTTGATGACAAAGGGAACTTCAATATGTGGCGATGTGAAGTGATGATGCGTTATGTTCTTTCAATATGGAGAAAGTTATTGATAACGATGAACATCCTGGAGAGATAGCAAAATGAATTTGGTTAAGGATAAACCAAACTATTTGTGTCTTGATACGAAATTCTTGTCTCAGAAGATCAAATATAGGGTGATGATGAATACTTCTACATAAAAACTGTGGAGGACATTAAAGAACAAATATATTATGAAAAGTGTGGAGAATCTTCTTCAAAGGAAACATCAATTCTATATGTTTCAGATAAAATGCAGGTTACTATTAATTAGTGCTTAAATGTTTTATAAAGCTTTTGATAGACCTGTTGAATTTGGATGAGAAGATTGAAGATTAAGAAAATACATTTTTTATATTGAATTCGCTCTCGGATAACTATGAAAAATTCAAGACAGTATTCATTTATGAGATGGAGGTCTTACGACGAGGAGACTACAACATTATTGAGCTATGATTTTTTTCAAAGGCACAAAAAATCTGCAATGATGAAATTGGTTGATGCATTTACACTACAACATGATTGATTTGAGAATAAAAAAATTGGGCAAAGGAAGATGACAACATTGATACTTCTCAAATGTAGGATAAGTCCTTGTTAGCATAGTCTTGAAAAAAAAAGTAACTTGATTTATATTTGAGCCTAGTCATTAAAAGAAAGATTGTCTGAGGTTGAAGGAGGATGGGGAAATGGGGTTTTCTCTGAGGTGAAAGTCATTCTTATTATGGAATGGAGTGACAAGATAGATTCATATATATTGTTATCTGCAATGTCTCATAATTTGTATACATGATTCATGATAGATTCTAGACATAGTTGCTACCTATCATATTTATTCCCATCGAGAGTGTTTCTGTATATTCAAGAATATTGATGGCATTGGAACAACTTTGGACAATGATTAAACTTGTCATACTATTAGTAATGTGGCATCTTTATTAGTATGCATGATGCATTATGGGGGAGCTTACTAATGTTAGAATATTTTGGATATCAGGAAGAATTTGTTATCAATTGGAGCCTTAGAGGTAAGAGCTATAAGTTAGTTATTGAGACATGAGTTATGATGATATGTCGTTGAGCATAGATTTTTATGAAGTTTACCATCACCACCTTAACTATCTTTAGGGTAATATTTTAACTGAAGCGACTTTTTTGTTAATAATTATTTTGATGTCACTATATTGTTGCATATACGATTAGTTCATGTTGAAGAGGCTTCACTTTAGGCTTTGGTGAAGTAAAGACTAATTAGAGGAATGGACACCTGCAAACTTGATTTTTTGTGAACAGTCTGTGTTTGTCAAGAAGATACAAGTATCTTTTAGTAATGTCATCCACAATATAAATGATATTTTAGAGAGCATGTTCACACAGATATTTGGGGTCTGATGAAATAAATATCATTTGACAGACGAAGATATTTTATCTTTTTGTCGATAATTACATAAGAGCAATGCACTAGAGAATTTTGTAGTTTTAAGAAGTAGATTTAGAGTCAGATTGGTAAAAAGATCTGTTGTATCAAATCAAATAATTTTGGTGAATATACTTTGCATGTGTTCCTGTGTTATAGAGCTCAGATGGAGCAATATTTCACTATTTGAGAGACGCGCAACAGAGCTGGGTGATAGAGTGGATGAACCAAACTTTGGTGGAACAAGTTTGATGTGTTGTTTCACATGCTGGGTTGGTTAGAGTCTATTGGGCTAAAGCCATAAACAATGCTTGTAACTTGGTGAACTGTTTGCCTTCTGCAGTTATTGGAATGAAGACCCCAAATGTGATGCAGTTAGGGCATGTTACTAGAGATTATGAGCACATGAGTGTTTACGTGTCCAGCTTACTACCATTTGCAGAATGATAAACTAAATTCATGAGCAAAGAAGGCTCTTTTCATTGGCTTCAGGTGTGGAGTCAAGAGTTTCAAACTTTATGATTTGATAAGAAGAAGATCATCATGAACAAGAAAGTTACATTTGAAGAGACATGCTTATTGATGCATCAGACTCGAAGTGGGAAGAGAATTCTTTTGGGACCACATATATGCAACATAAATTAGAGTTTGAAGAAACTCCATTTGTTCCACAAAATTTATCTACTCTTAATCATTCTATTATCACTTTCAGCTACAAAGGATAAAAGTTCTTGTCACTATAAAGAAGCGGTGGACAACGCAAATGGTGATCTTTGGAGAGGGGAAATGGATGAAGTGATGAAGTCTCTTTGGAAAATGCTACCTGGAGGCTAGTAAAGCTTCCTCTAGGAAAGAAAGCCTAAAGAAAGAAGGATCTTATGGTGTTGATGTGTTGTACAAGACAATATTAGTAACAAAAGGTTTTTCATAATGAGAAGAGCTTGACAATGAA
>JAKZJZ010000255.1:0-60224 GCA_022702705.1 Papilionanthe hookeriana x Papilionanthe teres
TCTAAATTTGCTACCATTTATTTTCTATTATGTTGTGATTTGTGTTGGTGTGTATTTGCTTTGAAAACCTTCACTATTGTAGAAGTCCTTTGAAATTTTGAAATTTCTATTTTACGAAAAACTAAAAAACTAAAGTTGATTTCTTTTAACTCCTTGTTTTTAAACTATTACACTTACATATTTAGAATATTAAAATTCATGAAGCACGTTATTCTAGTTTTTAATTTTTACCCATGTATCATTTTTATGCTTAAATGTTTTATCCTAACTAAAAATTAAGGTTTGGGGGGAATTTAAAAACAAACTTTTAAAACATAAAATTTTATTTGTTCTCAAGAATACTTAAATAAAATTTGATTTTTGATTGAAAACAATTTATGTATATGAAGTTATATTAGGGAAGCAAAATTTTGAATATAGAGATAAGTAACAGAATTTAGTTAAAATTTATAGTAATAATGAAAATTTTAATGTTATAATTTTCTTAGTAAACAAATGTTAAATATAGTTCAACTATCTTTAGTAAGAAATGTTGTATTTTTGGATAAATAGAAGATTTGACTTTTTATTTTTCAAAGCTTGAATTTCTATTATTGAGAAATAATTCTCAACACTATTATTATGATTTTTAAGTGAAAGATATATATTAGGCCTTTGTTTTAAATGAAAGGTTGGAATTCAAAATCATTAAAGGCGTATCTAGATACAATAATCCTTGCCTTATAAAAAATAGAAGTAAAGAAAAAAAGAAAATGAGAAAAGAAAAGAAAGAATATATATATATATATTAAATAGTTAAATAAATTTTGAATTAATAAATCTATGGGTGATCCGGATTTCCAGGAAGTGTTCTTGAGGCGATTTGCATTTTCTGTTAAATTCTTCTGTTTTTAGTTGGATTTTGCTCCTGTTTGATCCTTCTTTTCTTGTTTCCTGCTTAATTTCTGATGTTCGGGTAGGCTTCTGCATTTTGGATTGGAGGTTTTTTGTTTATCTTAGTTTTTCCCGGGTTCTTGAAATTCAAATCTTTTGAATTTTCTTGTTCTTTATCTGGTTCTCTTTTCATGGCTGATTCTTCTGCTATTTCTATTCCTGGCAAGTCTTCTTTTGTGGATGTGGTAAATGCTACAAAGATATGTCAGATAAATTGGTTTTTCCTAATTGCTATCATGAAACTGCTGCTGGTAGAGGTAATTGCCCATTTATTAAACAAGTAAGCAAGAAGGGAGGTAAGCCTGCCTTAATCTTCTCAGATTCTGAGCTTGCTTCATTGGTTGAAGTTCATAAATATACTCTTGTGGAGAAATTTCAATATGGGCATCCTAAGATGGAAAGAATAAGGAAATGTTTTGAAGATTTGAAATTGTCTGGTTCATGGAAGGTTGGGCTGTTTGATGGAAGACATATTATGATTAAGCTTTCTAAAGATGAGGATTATGCTAATTTGTTCTCTAAAAAGTTCTTGATGATGGATGGAAAATATATGAAAATTCTGAAATGGTCTCCGATTTTGATTCTAATCAAGAAGCTCCTATTATTCCTGTTTGGTTTAGAATTCCTAATGCTGAAATTACAATACTTCAATCATCAAGTGATCTATGCAATTGGTACTACTTTGGGAAGCCTCTAAAATTGGATATATCTACTTTTAATTTGTCTAGACCTTCTTTAGCAAGGATTCTAGTTGAAAGAGATATTACTCTTCCCGATGTTGAGGAAATTTGGCTTGGATCTCCACATCCACATAATGGTTATTGGCAACCATTACTTATAGAACAAAGGCCTGCATACTGTTGTAATTGCAAGATGTTTGGTCATTGTAAAGACAACTGTTATAGGATTCATCCTAATCTTAGACCAACAAATGCTAAATTGGTTATTTCTACTGCTGCTAACTCCATACTTGATGTAGTGCCTGCTGTAATGCCTGTTGTTCCTGATGTAGTGCCTGCTGTACCTGAGGTAGTGCCTGCTGTAATGCCTGCTTTTGTGCCTGCTATAGAAGTTGGGAGGATGGTTTCTGCTGATTCTGGCATTCTTCCTTCAATTTCAATTCCTTCTGAGGTTCCTGAAATTACTTTATCTTTATCTAATCCTGCACCTATTTCTGATGATTCTAATTCAATCATGGTTCAAATTAATCAAGGAGTTACTTTTGCGATAAGGAGCACATTACAAACAATTACTGCCATGGAAGTGATGGATCCTGTTGGTAATTCGACTTAAATTTACGGAATGTTATTCGAATGCTGCAATGTTCCGTTTCTAATGTACCGGATGTTCCATCTATTATTCATTACGAAACTTCTTCGATTTAATCATTCTTGAGAAAGAAGGCAATCGTTATAGAACATGTTGGAAGTGATTTAAACTTTTCAAATAATATACGGTATAATTCAGTTTCAACTATCCCCAAACCTGTTGATTATCCCATTTTTCAAAATGTTACTCAAGATGGGTTAACTTCTTCCTTGGATAATCTTGATGCTGCTGCTAATGATCTTAAGGATGATTGGTTGATCAAGAAGTCTAAGAAGAAAAAGAACACTGCTGATTTATTGTCTTTATCTGAAGCTAACATTATTCCTTCTTCCTCTTCTAGGCTTACTAGAAGTGGAAAGCTTGCCCTCATGATTAAGTTCATATGCTTGGAATATTAGGGGAGTGGCCAATCCCGGCTCCCTTAATAGAATTCGAGTCTAAACGGGATTCATAAGTTTTGGGTGATTGTGCTTTTGGAACCTTTGGTGAAATCCAATTTTGATAAATACATCGAAAATTTCGATATTCCTGGATTTTCTTTTTACCAAATTGTTCTAATAAGATTTGGCTGCTCTATAGAAAGGAATTATTGGTGAATGTTCTTCTTGATCATTCCCGATTTTACATTTTCATTTTCGGTTAGATCATTTTCGGGGTTTTGCATCCTTTGTGTATCTTGCTTCTCTTCCCAATGACGATTGGAGCTTTGGAATAAAATTCATGAGATTAGTTTAACAATGTCAGAAAGTTTGATGGTGGGTGGAGATTTCAATTGCATTGCTCATCCTAGTGAGAAGAAAGGAGGCGAGGAATCCCGGTTTAATAGAGATGCTTTGAAATTTACTAATGATATTCATTATCGCCAAGCTTGTTGATATTGGCTTTGAAGGTTCTCCTTTTACTTGGAAGAGAGGATCTTTATATGAAAGGCTTGATAGAATATTAGTTAATCAATCTTGGATTAACATGTTCCCTATTTCCAAAGTTAAACATTTGGCTAGAATGGGTTCGATCATTCTCCTTTGCTTGTCTGTGCTCCTTTTCGTGGTACCCTTTTCGTGTGAAATCTAATTCATTCAGGTATCTAAATGTTTAGTCTGATCACCCTGATTTCAGTAAAGTAATTGAGAGGAATTGGTGTGCTCCTATCACTGGTTTTACAAATCCTATTATCAAATTATGGCTTTTACATAAAAGACTAGCTAAGGAACTTAAAGTATGGAACTGGAATGTATTTGGTAATATACATCAAAAGGTACTGTTCAAGTCGAAGTTTTTGTGTCTGCTTGTGGAAAAAGATGTTGAAGGCAGGAGTGCTTCGAACAACAATTAGCTGCTTGCTTATGCCAATTTAAATTCTGCTATTCATCAAGAAGAGTTATTTCTTCGGCAGAAAGTCGCTGCAAATTGGTTCCATCATGGAGACGAAATTCTAAATTTTTTCATGCTCTTATTAAATATAAAAGATCGATCAACACTATCCTCCAAATTAAGACAATTGACAACGAGATATCTATTAAATACTAAGGATATTGCTGAGAATGCTGTCTCTTATTTCACCGAGTTGTTTCTTGCCCGTTGCCGGACCACTAAATCTAATATGTTTTCTGCCTCCATATTTTCTTCTTATGGATTCATTAATCAATCATTGGATTTAGCTGCTGCTCCTAATGAACATGAGATTTCTATTGCCATTAACTCTATGGAAAGTAATAAGGCTGCAGTACCAGATGGGTTCACACCTGATTTTTATAAAAAATTTTGGCATATTATCAAATCTGATATTACTGTTGTTGTACAAAGTTACTTCCATGGTAATCAATTGTCTAAATATTTTGCTTCTTCAACTATTATTCGATTCCTAAGAATACAATGAAGGCTTCTTGGTCTGATTTTAGACCTATTAGCTTAACTTCAACTCTTTCTAAGATCATAAGTAAGATTCGGTGGCAGATTACAACCATTCGTTGGAAGATTTAATTTCGAGAAAATCAAGCTGCTTTCTTAAAAGGGAGAAGTATTAGTGATAATGTGCTTTTGGCTCAAGAACTTTTAAGCGATCTGGATAGAAAGTGTAGAGGCTCCAACATTATTTTTAAAATTTTAAATTGGATTTGGCCAAAGCTTTTGATACAATAAGTTGGAAATTCATTATTGATGTATTGGAGGCAAGGGGGTTCAAAGCTGATTTACGTAATTTGATTGTTAGATGGCTTACCAATAATCATTATAGTGTTATGATCAATGGCAAGTGTCATGGTTTTTCTCTTCGGTAGAGGTATTAAACAAGGTGATCCATTGTCACCTTACATTTTCATTCTATCTTTTGATTATCTATCCAAGATGTTAAATCAAATTCAATGAGTCTCATCCATATACTCAATTTCAACATAGATCTTCACAACTAATTTCCCACCTTGCCTATGCTCGATGATGTCATTGTATTCTCTAATGGAAGTAAGCAATCCATTAAATGTTTAATGAAGACTTTGGCTATATTTGAAAGTGTTTCTGGTATGCTCTTCAACAAACCTAAATGTCAATTCCTAGCAGGATCTAAAATCAACATATCTATTAAAAATTGGATTGCTGATTTCACTGGCTTTAAAGAGGCTCATTTCCCTTTGCTGTATTTGGGGTTTCCACTGATTAAGAGAAGAAGGAGGTTATGCCATTTTGATGATATTTTTGCTAAGATATCTTCACAACTTAACTGCTGGTCTAACAAGTTCTTATCTAATGGGGGAAGAATTACTCTTCTTAAAAGTGTTCTAACATCTTTTCCCCTTTACATTCTTCAAATGATCAGAATGAAGAAGAGTACTCGAAATTAATTTCTGTTATGTTCAACAAATTCTTATGGGAAGGTAATCACAAACAAATGCACTGGACAAATTGGGATAAATTGTGCAAGCCTGTTGATTGTGGTGGTCTTGGGTTCAAAAGCTTTCATCACCTAAGCTTTTCCTTCTATTGTAAACAATGGCTCAAATTCGAGCTAATGATTCTCTTTGGTCTAAATTTATGCATGGTAAATATTGTTATATTACTCATCCTACTCAAGTTCAATATAAAGTGGGTGATTCTAGAACTTGGAAGGAGTTGCTTAAAATTAGATTGAAGGTGAAGATCTCTATCTCTTTACTTGGGATATTGGAAATGGCCAAATTAATTTTTGGTTTGATAAGTGGTTGTATGATGAATCCTTATCAAATCATTATAATTCCTCTTCTAATATTAAGATTGTTGCTGATTGCTTGGAAAGAGCATAAATGGAATTCCGAAATGCTTCAACATCATCTTAATCCTGAAATTATTAACGAGATTTTATCAATTCCTATTCAGTTCTTGGAAGAGATAGATTAATACCTAAGAATTCATCTACTCAGAGTTTTTCTAAATTTTTTTATCACTCTTGCTTCAACTGGCATAAAAATGATTGGGGTACTAAATTATGGAATAAATTTATCACTCCATCTATGTCCTTCTTTTGTTGGAAATTATTTAAGAAGCTACTCCCAACTGATGATATTTTGAAGCTTAAAGGTATTAGAGGTCCTTCTATTTGTCCTTTTTGTCATCTTGATGAGGAATCTTTATTCCATATTTTCCTTAATTGCAATAGAATTCAGTACATCTGGAAAGAGATTCTATCGATAGATCGATAGATCGAATGGAAAATTTTTTGTGTGGTCTTCTATTGAGGCTTGTTGGCGAGGATTGGAAAGATGGTTCTTACTACTACACTCCCTTGATTATCTTCCGGTTCATCCGGTTGGCTCGAAATGATGTTAAACATCTTAATATCTCTTTCACTTCTCAATCTATTATTCGGAATTGCTTGGTCTTATCTTAACAAACTGCAGAATTTTATTACTCCTTCTCAGACTCTTAAGAAAAGGCAAATTGTTTTAGTACAATGGAAGGCTCCTATGCATCCTTGGTTGAAAATTAATACAGATGGCAGCCTTAAAGCTAATTCTGCTGGTATTGGAGGACTTTGCAGGGGATTTTAGAGGACAATGTCTTTGGTTCTTTGCTGCCCCTGTCATGGCTTGTTCTGCACTAGAATCTGAAATAATTGCTGTTTTTTGGGGATTGAAAATTGCTGAAAAAATGAACTTAAACTTTCTTCATTTTGAACTTGATTCATTGCTTCTCTTACAGATTCTGACATTTTAAGTTTGGGGATTTTGATATACCTAAAATATTTAGTGGTTTTAAGCACATTTTTATACATATTTTATATGTTATTGCACTTTAATGGAAGGTAAATTTGTCTTTTTCTTGTAGGTATGATTAAAATGTGTGACTATGATGAAAGGAGCAAAAAATTATCATATTTGGAGCAAAAATTAAAGGATGTGCAAATTTGGCCTCTTGCGCCTATGCGCTAGATGGTTGGCGCATGGGCGCCACAGTTAAAGTGACAAATTTTATTTGATTTTGGTGCAAATTTGAAGGGGTTTTTGAAGCATCATTTGGTTTAAACTTCACGAACTTCCCAACAGAGCCAAAACTCATTTAAAATTTGAATAGATGGATGCATTCGTGGTGGATACCTTGAATCTGAACATATTTTGAAGAGACAACAAGGCACCTTTTGTAAAATTTTAAGAAGAAGACTTAAAGATCAGAACAATGGTTATTGTTGGAGGGTGTGATTAGTGTCAACGGTCAAGTTTATGTTAGAGCACACCTTCCCAATTTACCACTTTTATTATCAATTTTATCTAGTTTTTATTTAGTGTAGAATAGAGATTTGGAGTCAACAAAGTTGGGCGCCAACCTCTATTGTGTTTGTAAAGGGAAAGAAATGTATCAAAGAAACTTCAAGAGTCTTGTGGAGAGGACGTTTAGATAAGTGTTTAACTTTGTTTTACATTTGATTTTAAAGTAAGACTTGTTGTGTTTTCACTATGATTTCTACTTTCAAATAAAGTTGTGATTGTGTTTTCTCTATGGATTCTGAGTAGTTTTCTTCATCCTTTACCTTTTAAATGATGATGTAATTAAATTATGTAAGGAATTTGTGTGAAGTATATGATTTCAAAGTTAGAAGAAGTTGTGATCACTACCTTGCACTTCATTTACTTCTTAATTTGGTCAATTAAGATGTTCAAATTTGTTGGGAGATTATGTAAGGTCCATTATGGTATTGTCACAATCAACAACTGGAAAGAATTACATGCTATTGTATGGATGAGAGTTGTAATCCATATGGTTGGCTGCAAATAAATAAGAAAATATGCTTATAATGGAGAGATAAAATTAGAGGACTTTAGAGTGACAGGCTAAAGCCCCCAAATTTGGTTTGATGTAAAAGATTTTGTTGTGAGATGTTAGCCCCTAGGTGGAGGGAATCGAGAGAACTCTAGAGTTAGAGCTAGTACCTTCCCTGCCTAACCCATCTACAAGATTTCAAATCATTAAATTAACCAATGTTCTTTATAGAACCAAGTAAGGGTAAAGAATATAATTACTTTTATTTGGCACAACATATTTTAGATACTTCCACAATGAAATTCTGAAATTATTACTCATTCATTGAAAGAGAAAAAAGATATTTTATTCTCATTTTCTTTTATATTATTTTATAGTTGTGTTAATTTTAGTTATTTGCTTTACTTTTTATTTAAAAAATACCAAAACAAATTTAAAAAACATTATATCTTAAAACATACTTTACAAAATCTTTTTTAAAAGTAAAAACCTATTTTTCTTATTTCTTTAAAATTTTAAACATTTTCCTGTGGGTTTGATATCTCGGGGCTTAATCAAAAAGTCTTATATTACTTGATGAACAATGTGTGTACTTGCGTAGTATCCTATTTTATATGTAATTAAAGTAAATTTTCATATCTAAAACGTAAGGGTAAATTTTGGGGATCAGGTAACAACCGTGACATACCATGTAATCGATACAGAGACTTCATTCAACGCTCTACTTGGTCGACTGTGGCTTCATAAGTATAATATGGCTCCGTCGTTGCTACACCAATTCATCAAATATTACAAGGATGGTAAAAAATATTACATCAAGTGAGGCTTACAACCTTTCTCAATACATGAAGTAGGCATTTATGAAGATGTTGCCTACCACACTCCTCCAGAAAAGATTGTATTTTTGAGAGAAAGTGTATCGTATAAGATTGAAGATTCACGAGGATCATAAGAACGGGACCATTCAGCTCCACTTCAACGATCTCCCACCATTTCTTTATAACGAGCTGATGGAGTTTCTTTTATCCTGTACATTCGAGATTAAGTTTGGGGACGTGGGTGAGGAAGAATTAATAAGATCATTGAGCGGATGAAGCCAATGATCATCATCAATAGAGAATAATGCTTTGAAGAGGATAACTTTGATAAAGATATAAAGACAAAAAGTTAAAAGAAGCCACAGATCTCTTTGGGGGATACTAAAAGGAATGAATATCAGTCGATGTATGATTATATCAACCATTAAATGCACCCATGAGTCTACCCTCAAAATATCAAAAGTATGGAGGTCAAGAAAGTCCGTAATGTTGGATTTAAATCGATCAAGTTTTACCGTGCTTCCTTATACACCTAAAATTTATAGAGTTTTTATGCACATTTTTATACCTATTTTTTATGATATTGCACTTTAATGGAAGGTATTTTCATGTTTTTATTGCAGGTATGATTAAAATGAGTGATTGTGATGAAATGAGCAAAAATGGATCAAATTTGAAGCAAAAATGAAAGGTGTGCAAAATTATCCTCTGGCACCTATCGTTGATGGCTGGTGTATAGACACGACAATTGAAAGTGACGAATTAAATCAAATATGGCTCCATTTCCAAGGGATGTTTGAAGCAACTTTTGGTTTAAACTTCTTTAACTTCTTTTGAGCAGCAAAAATGAATGGAGAGATGCATCTTTTAGTAGATACATTGAATCTGAATATGACTTGAATAGACACCAAAGCACCTTTTGAAGAAATATTAAAATGAAGACATGAAATTAGTTAGTGATGACTCTTAGTTAGTCTTCTCTATAATGTATGAGTCAATTTTTTTAGTGTGTAGTGAGTTAGGAGAGTTTTAGAGGGGAAAGAGTTGGTGTTGAAGCCTTCTTCTCACCAATTTCTCTATCATCAATTTATCTAGTTCTGATTTGTGTTTATAGTACGTTGGTGTCTACAGAGTTGGGCGACCCACTCTAAGGAGTCTATTTTGTGGAAAGCAAAATTTTAGAGGATCTTAAAGAGTCTTATAGAGAGGATTTTCAAATAATTTTTTATGTTTGTTTTTACATTTGGTTTTAAAGTAAGACTTGTGTTTTCACTATGATTTCTACTTTCAATCAAATTGTTCTTGTGCTTTCTCCATGAGTTCTGAGTACTTTTCTTTATCTTTTTCCTTTTAAATGATGAAGTAATTAAGTTATGGAAGGAACTTGTGTGAAGTATAGATGTTTAATATTGGAAGAAGTTGTGATGATTCCACTACCTTGCACTTCATTTACCTCTTAATTTAGGAAATTGTGATGTTAAATTTTGTTGTGAAAATGTATAAGAACCAATGTGGTATTGTTTCAAACAACAATTGGAGTGAATAACATAAAATTGTATGGGTGAGAATTGTAGTCCATATAGTTGAGTGCAAATAAATAGGGAGATATTCTTTTTAATGGGTGTAGAATTAGAGGACTTTTGTGTGACAGGCTAAAGCCCCCATTTTGTTTTGATATTTTAAGTTTTGTTGTGAGATGTTAGCCCCCAGGTGGAGGGAAAAGAGAGAACTCTAGAGTGAGAACTAGAATCTTCCCTACCTAACCCATCTGAAAGATTTCAAAGCGTCAAATTAACCTATGTAAGGGTAAAGAATATAACTGCTCCTATTTAGAACAACACATTTTGATACTTCCATAACAAAATTCTATAATTATTGCTGATTCATTGATAGGGGAAAAATATGTTGATTCTCATTTACTTTCATATCATTTAATGGTCTTGTTAATTTTAGTTGCTTACTTTACTTTTTCTAAAAAAATAACAAAAAGAATTTAAACTTTTTAATTATAAAACGTAACTTGCAAATCATCTTGAAAAGTAGAATGCATTTTTTATTCTTTTTACTTTAAATTTGTAGAACATTTCCCTGTGTGTTCGATATTTCAGTGCTTAATCAGAAAGTCCTATATTACGTAGTAAATGAGAAGTATACTTGCATAGAATCCCATATGAAAAATAATTAAAGTTGATCTGTTATTTGCTTTGGAATCAAGTTTTTGGTACGTTGTAAAGAAAGAGATATTATCATTGAGAAGAAATATAAAGTGAAAAATGTAAGCATGAATATTCAAGGATCAAGTTTTTAGTCTCGTTGCCGAGGAAATTAATTAAAATATTTTTGAAAGAAAATTAAAGAAAAACTAAATTTTTACTTTTCCTCGCTTTTATTAGTGTATTTTATTTTATTTAGCTTTATAATTGTGTATGTGTAGTTCAGGTTCTCAAGGACTTGTGCCTTACAATTCTGAATTAAAAAGAGCTATAAGAAAAATTGGAAAAATTAAAAATATTGAAAAAGAAAAAAATATTATAGAAATGGCAAATCAAAATGTTGAAATCCATCAAAAATTCAAACCTTTAAGAGATTATGCTAACCCTAAAGTAGATGAACTTCATATTAGTATTCAAAACTCTGTTATAGTGGCTAGTTCATCTGAACTTAAACTTGTTATTATCCATATGGTATCTAATAATCAGCTTGAGGGAGCACCAACTAATGATCCTAATTTACGTCATGCCAATTTTCTAGAATTGAGTGCTACTTTTAAATACGATTGTGTTTTGAATGATGCTATTAAACTTAGACCTTTTCCTTTCTCACTAAGGGATAAGGCTAAAATATGGTTAAATTTGTTAGCACCTGGATCTATCAGAACTTCAGGCGATTCAGAGCAAAAATTCCTTGCTAAATATTTTCCACCATCAAAGACTACGAAGCATAGAAATGATATTACATCTTTTTGTCAGTTTGAAGGGGAATGAATTTATGAAGCATCAGAATGTTTTAAAAATATCCTAAGAAAGTGTCCACATCATTCGATACCAGATTGGTTAATAATTCAAACTTTTTACAATGGATTAGTTAGATCTCTTAGACCTATTATCGATGTCGATGCCGGTGGTTCATTGATGTCTAAACAATTTTCTGATGCTTATGATTTAATTGAAGAAATGACTATTAATAAGTTTCAATGGCCTTTTGAAAGGTTAAATCCTAAAAGGGTAGCCAATATTCATGAAAATGATGCTTTTGCAATGCTAGCAAATCAAGTTGCTGCAATTTCAAGGAAGATATACTAGTCGGAATGATTTTTTCTCAACCAATTTCCATGATTGAAGAAAATTTATTAGGCCAAATGGTTTATTCTCAAACATCATTAAAAACATTGAAAGCCATAAATTAGCCTAATAACCCATATTCAAATTATTATAACCCATGTTGGACAAACCATCCAAACTTTAATTGAAACAATAATAATTAGAGTGGTAGTAATCAAAAATGGGGGAACAATCAAGTAAACCCATTTGGGAACTGGAACAACCAAGGGAATAATAGTTATAGACCAACCTATCCTCCAGGTTTTAATAATGCTTCACAATTTAAGGAGAAGTTGTCTACAATTGAAAAATCAATTGCAAAGTCATGGAGTTAAAATCAGAAATATTAAGAATCAATTGGAACATATTGACATATCATTAAGTAATAGATCCCAAGGAACACTTCCTAGTAATACAGAATTAAATCCAAGAGACAAGAATAAAGAGCAAGTAAAAGCTATTCAGTTGAGAAGTGGAAGAGAGTTGGAAGATAGAATTCAAAAAGAGATTAAAGTAGTGAAAGAAGAGTTTGAAGAACCAAAAGAGGACGCTCGGAAAGGCTTGGAAAGACTTATTTCTCCACCTAAGATTGATATAGAAAAGCCACCGTCTCCATTTCCTCAGAGACTTTGACTACAAAGGTTAGATAAGCAATTTTTAAAGTTCTTGGAAATATTTAAGAAGCTTACAATCAACATTCCATTTGTTGAAGCCTTAGAACAAATGCCAAGCTATGCGAAATTTATGAAGTATATTCTTAACAGAAAAAGGAAGTTTGAGGTTAATGAAACTGTTCCACTTATTGAAGAGTGCAGTGCAATATATTTGTAAAAGCATCTTGAAAAGCTTAAAGATCCTGGTTGTTTAACAATTCCATGTGCGATTGGGGACAAATTTCATGGGAAAGCATTATGTGATTTAGGTGCAAGAATTAACCTTATGCCATTATCTGTATTCAAAAGACCAGAATTAGGAGAAATAACCCCGACTACTGTAACTCTGCAATTAGCAGATCGTCCAATCACACATCCTAAAGGAGTTATAGAAGATGTTTTAGTGAAGGTGGATCAATTTATCTTTCATGTTGGTTTCATTGTGCTAGATATGGAGGAAGATAAAGAGATACCCAAAATTTTAGGGAGACCTTTCCTAGCCACAGATAGAGAAATGATAGATGTGCAAAAAGGGGAATTAACTATGCACGTCAATGATCAAACTATTACATTCAATATCTCAAAATCAATGAATTATCCTGCAAGAGGTAAAGTTGATGAGTGCAACAGAATGGATGTTATTAGATATCTAAGTGAATTTCATTTCAAGTCAACTTTTGAACAGAAATATGAAAGTAAAAAATTGGAATTTGAGCAAGAAGATGAATTACAACATTCTAAAGGGTTTCATGAGGAAGACTTAAATTATGTTCATTAAAATTTTGAATTATTGGACATGACTGAACAAGATGAATCTTTTAGTCCATCAATTGAAAAACCACCTGAACTTGAATTCAACATGCTTCCTATTCATCTAAAATATCTCTTTTTAGGTGATTCCTCAACTTTGCCAGTTATAATTTCCTCTCAATTAACTGAAAAAGAGGAAGAGAGTTTGCTTGTAGTTCTGAAGAAATACAAGAAAGCCTTCAGATGGACAGTAGTTGATATTAAAGAAATCAGTCCTTCAATTTGTATGCATAGAATCCTTTTGGAAGAGAATTTCGAACCTGGTTTGATCCTCAAAGGAGATTAAATTCTATCATCAAATATGTTATTAAGAAAGAAATTTTAAAGTTGTTGGATGCTGGAATTATCTACCCTATTTCAACTAGTACGTGGGTTAGTCAAATTCACTGTGTTCCTAAGAAAGGAGTTATTGTGACTACTAATTAAAAGAATGATTTAATACTAACAAGAAAAGTTATAAGGTGGTGAATATGCATTGATTATAGAAAATTAAACCTTGCCACAAGGAATGACCATTTTCCACTACCCTTTCTAAATCAGATGTTGGATAGATTGGTTGGACATAAATACTTTTGTTTTTTGGATGTATATGCTGGTTACCACTAAATACAAATTACTCTTGAGGATTAAGAGAAAACAACATTTACTAGTCCTTATGGTACATTTGCTTTTAGAAGAATGCCCTTTGGTTTATGTGATGGCTCTGCTACATTTCAAAGATGTATGATGATAATTTTTTGTGATTTAATTGAAAAAGGAATTGAATTTTTTATGGATGAGTTTTCAATTTTTGGAATTTCATTTGAATCATGTTTAGAACATCTATCAAAGTTCTTAAGAGCTGTGAAGAAACAAATTTTGTCCTTAACAGGGAATATGCCAATTTATGGTAGCAGGAGGAATTGTATTGGGACATTGTACATTATAAAAATGTATGGAGGTAGATCCTGCAAAAGTTCAAGTGATCTAATTTTCATTGCACAGCTAATGTAAGGGGAATTAGAAGTTGTTTAGGATATTTGGATTCTACATGCATTATGTTAAAGACTTTTCAAAGATAACAAAGCCTATTATGTCGTTTACTAGAAAAAGATGTAATTTTTTATTTTGATGAAGAATGCCTAAAAGCTTTTGAATCATTAAAAGAAAAATTAAACACGACACCTGTTATAATTTCACTAAACTGGGAAAAACCTTTTGAATTAATGTTTGATGCAAATGATTATGCTATTAGAGCTACTTTAGGTTAGAAATATGATAAGATTTTTAAAGTGATCTACTATGGTAGTAGAGCTCTTAATGAAGCTAAAATTAATTATACCACAACTGAGAAAGAGTTACTAGCTATAATATTTTCCTTTGATTAATTCAGATCATATTTAATTGGAAGTAAATGTGTGGTGCATACTGATCATTCTGCTATTAAGTATTTAGTGAAAAAGAAGGATACAAAACGGAGACTGATAAGATGGATTCTTATTTTCCAAGAATTTGATTTTGAAATAGTAGATAGAAAGGGTGCTAATAATCAAATTGTTGATCATCTGCCCAGGGTTGATTTTGAAAAATCTCTCTATTTTGAAAAGGAATTTAATGAACATTTTCCTGAAGAAAAATTGTTCACTATCAATGAGTGGTGTGTTTCGTGGTATGAAGACAATGTAAACTTCATTGCCAGTGATATTTTACCCTATGGTTTGAGATACCAAGAGAGGAAGAAATTTCTATTTGGAGCTAAGACTTATTTTGGGATGCCCCATTTTTATATAAATAAGGAAATGATCTGATTATTTTGAAGATGTATGCCTTTTGATGAAACTTATGAAATTAATAAAAAATGTCATTTTTGAATATTGGGGACATTTTGGTATTAATAAAACTGCATATAATATCTCACAATCTGGATTTTATTGGCCTACAATTTTTAAGGATGTTAATGCTTATATTAAAAATTTTGATCGATATCAACATGTAGGCAACATATTTAGAAGAAATGGGATGCCCCTCAATTGTATTTTGGAAGTTGAAATATTTGACATTTGGGTATTAGATTTCATGGGACCATTTATACCATCTTTTGGAAATATATACATTTTGATAGCAGTAGATTATATATCTAAATGGATGGAAGCTGGTGTTTTACCTCGATGTGATGCTCAAAGTGTTGTAAAATTTCTATGAAAGAATATATTTTACAAATTTAGATTACCAAGGGTTATCATAACTGATGGGAGAAGTCATTTTCGAAATGCTATTATGGAAAAACTAGTAAAGAAATATCATATTAATCATTGCATTGCTACTACTTATCCTCCGCAAACTAGTGTTTTTTTTGAATTATCCAATCGTGAAGTTAAAAGAATATTGGAATAGTCAGTTAATCCAAACAGGAAGGATTGGTTAATCAAACTGGATTATTCTTTGCGGGCTTATAAGACTGCATACAGAACTCCTATAGAAATGTCCCCATATAGGCTAATTTTCAGAAAAGCTTGTCATTTACCAGTTGAACTTGAGCATAAAGCATATTGGGCTATTAAAGATATCAATTATAATTTGAAAGATACTGGCAAAATGAGATTGTTGCAATTAAATGAGATTGAAGAAATAAGGAATGAATCTTATGAAAATGCTAAGATTTATAAAGAAAAGATGAAATTATGGCATGATCAGAAGTTTTTACTAGAAATCTTGAGCCTGGACAACAAGTATTGTTATATAATGCTAGATTGAAAATATTTGCTAGAAAACTTAAGTCCAGGTGGATGGGCCCATTTATTGTGATGAAAGTTTATTTCTATGGAGCTGTGGATATGAAAGATCCTAAGATTGGAAAAATATTTAATGTCAATCGTCATAGACTAAAACCCTATTTTTCAGTCGATCAATCTAAATTTGATGATAATCTGATGTTGGGTCACTCAGATTAAGCTCTAAGTATGTCAGGCTAAAGACGTTAAAGCATGCGCTTTATGGGAAGCAAACCATATTTATCGGTGTGCTTTGCTTTAAGTTTTCTTTCAGTGTTTTTGTTTGGTTTGATTTAAGAAAATGTGTATGTATTTCAAAGTTTTTATGATATAGTGGTTTTTATTAAACTTAATTGATGATTTAGAGAAGTTAGAATGAAGATTTGGACGTTTAGCAGATCTGTGCTAAAATAAGCACTAGTGCTTATGCGCCAGATGTTGGCGCTTAGGCGCCATAGTTATAAAAAAATGTGATAAACGTAGTTTTAGAAGCCTAAATCGTGGGTAAGTGGTTTTGGGAGTTATTTGGGAGTTAAGATATGTATGGAGACTTCCTAAGTCTATAAAAGGGCCCATAATTAAGAGATATTGCCCCAGTTCTTATTTTCACTTCTTAATCTTAAGGAAGAGAATTTTGAGAGCCAAAAATGTCTTCTTGTAAAAGTGATGTTCCAAAGAACAATTGGTTAGAAGAAGAAGATGTGAGAGTTTTCAACCACATCCTATTTTATCATATTTACATTCCAAATGACTCAAATGAAACTAATGGTGGTTCAGGATATATTCCACCTAATGGAGAATGAAACTAAATTCTAGTAGTGTATTGTGATTTTGTTATCTATGCTTAGTATTTAATGATGGTATTGTTTTAATGTTTGTTTAGTGTTTGTCTTTTAAGTATATTGCATCTTAATATTTTGGTTTTGTGTTTAGTTATCTGTGTAAGGAGCTTGTATTTTGGTAAATTTCATCTAAGGATTTTGGATCGAAATTTTTAGTTGTATTAAGTGTTTTAATTTTAATGAAATATATGTTTGTGTGTGAAATTTGTGTGAATTGATTAATATTTAAGTGAGATTTTGGAGTATTTAAGTGTGTATGGGGTAGAAATAGTTATTTAAATTGTTTAAGGGTGATTAACTAGGCGAATTAGTGCAATTTAATTAATCGCCAAAATATGCAAGGTTACGCATAAGCGTCAAACCCTCGGTACGCAAGCGCTAGCACTAGCGGCTATGCGCCAAATTTTCATGCATAGCCGCTGGTTCGTGAAAACTGGTTTACAAAGGTTAAAATCCCGAAAATTAACAGTTTTTTACCCCACTGTCACCTTCAACCTCCCAAAGTCGAGATAGTCTTCCTAGGGCTTCACTGAATTTAATCAATTTAGAGTCGATTTCGATGAAATTTGTTAGATCTCAACTCCTTAAGGTACGAGCACTTGTCCAAAGAAAAATTCTTTTATTTTCACCATGTATATTAAGTACGTTCTTGAGAAATCCAAAAATCACTATTCATGGTGAGAATAGCTTGGGTTCAGTAGAGTGTGCCTTTAAAAGTTAAGTTTAACAAGTTTAGTTTGAACTTGGAATTTATGGCGAATATTTTTGCAATTTTTAGAAATGGCTCCAAAATTGAATTGCTCGAAGGGGAAGAATAGATTCGATTCAAACAAGTTAGTCAATTCTAAAGCTGAGGATTGTTACGTTAATGCACTGTCGTCACGTAAGATGATTCCTGAGCGAGTTTTTAGTAAACCAGGAGTAGATATTGATGAAATGATTGCTTGAAGAAATTATAGAAATTACTGTTGCTTTTCCGCTGTTGCTGTAGTTTCTATGGTAAGAGAGTTCTGTGTTAACTTAAAAGCAACAACGAAAAATTTGGTGATAGTTCAAGGACAACAAGTTGATTTTTTTCTATTGTAATGAATACCTCTTACCTACTGCCTCCTAAAATATTTTGTTGTTATGCAAATTATCATCCTATGGAAGGGGAATTAGATGAGATTATGTCTTTTCTCATAGATAGAAGAGGTCTTTTGAAAATCACAAATGAAAGAAGAGTGTATTTCGAAGCCTCAAAGTTAAATGCCACCTCCAAAGCTTGGCATTATTTTATCTCATATAAGTTATTACGGTCGAATCATATTGACGATGTAAGAGAGAAAGAGCTGCACTCAATTATTGTATTTAGCAGGGAAAGCTAATAGATATTGGAGCTATTGTTTTGATTATATCATAAACTGTTCCAGAGCTGTTACTACTACATGTATTGGATTTCCTTCCCTAATTCATTCAATTTGTGAGCAATCAGGTGTTCTGTTTGAAACTTGGGAAGTGGTCCTTCAGCCACTTAGACCTATTACGAGTGTAAATGTGAACTCTTACACCGTGCATTCAAAATTAGGCTAGAAAGGAGGATCAGTTAGAGATCATAGTTCTGCTACTTTCACTTCTCGTGCTTCTACTTTGCAAGCATCGTCATCTAGAGGTGAGTTTTCTAGTTCACAGATTGAACTTTTATAGAAGATTTTCAAGAAGGTAAGTCTAACCAGAGAATATGTTTAGTATATAGATGGGAAGGTGGAAAATATTGAGAGATGGATTTAGAAACATGATGAGTATAAAGAGAATTATCAGCAACATATGGACAAAGTGGTTAGAGGAGATCACAGTGCAGAGATGCCTCCATATCCATATTATTATCCATATGTGCTCTCAAAAGATTGGAACGAGGGAGATGATAATGATCACGATGATGATTAGGATTCCTATTTGATGAGTTTGTGATGTTTTTATTTGTGTTTTGTGATGTTTAGACTTCTTATTGTTTGATGTATTTTGTTGTGAACTCTGATATGTGGGGTTTATAGTTGGATTATTTCTGTTATGCAAATTCAGATATATCTGTGTTGGATTGATGTTTTGTGATAGTTATGCTTTATATGATGTATTGTTGAAATATGTTTGTGGTAGAAAGTGTTTTAATATAGTTATTGTGTATTGTGTTTTTAACAGTGTATAATTTAATTTAAAAAACTATTAGTAAAATTTAGAACACTATTAGAAACCACTATTTAAATTGCATGTTTAAACTTTTCAAGATTTGCTACCGTACATTTTCTAGTAAGTTGTGATTTTTGTTATGTTAAGTTTGTGTGAATTTGCTTTGAAAACCTCCATTACTTTAGAAGTCCTTTAAAATTTCTATTTTATGAAAAATTAAAAAATTAAATTTGAATTTTGTTTTCTCCTGTTTTTAAATTCTTATACTTGCATATTTAGGATATGAAGATTCCTGTAAGCATGTTATTTTAGTTTTTAATTCTTACACATTTATCATTTCTTATGGTTAAATTTTTTATTTTAATTAAAATTTTAAAGTTTAAAGGGAAAGTAAAAATAATTTTTAATAACTAAAATTTTATTTGTTCTGAATAATACTATAAATAAAATTTGAATTTTGATTGAAAATAATTATGTATATGAAGTTATATTAGGGAAGCAAAATTTTAAATATAGAAATGAGTAAGAAAATTTAGTTAAAATCTGATGTAATGACGAAAATTTTAAAGTTAAAAGTTTCTTAGTAAAGAAATGTAAAATATTGATAAACTATCTTTAGTAGGAAATGTTGTATTTTTGGAAAAATAGAAGATTTGACTTTTAATTTTCAAAACCTAAATTTCTTTTATTGAAAAATAATTTTCAACACTATATTATAATTTTTAAGTGAAGGATATATATCGAACCTTTGATTAAATAAAAGGGTGGAATTCAAAATCATTAAAGGCCTATCCAAATATAGTTATCCTTGCCTGAAAGAAAAAGAAATTAGTATGTTAAGAAAAAGATGGAGAAGCTTGAGGATTGAAGGGCCAAATAAAAAATTGGTTCCACACCTGAATTTTTAAAATACAAGTTTTGAGAAAATCTAAAGCATAAATTATAATATAGTAAGTAAAATTATTTTCTAATACAAATTTTTAAGTGAGGAAAATAAAATGTTTAAATCCTACATTTTGAAAAATCTACAAATATTTCTGAATTAGACAGGAATGCATATTTTTCATGATCCTTTACTTTAAGTTGGTCTCATTTACTAAATTTTTTTCTAAATTGTACTATTTCATTTTTAGAACAAAATTTTGAAACCATCCTAAATAAACTAATTTACATAATTTGTATTTTGATTTTTCTATGATTATAGTGTTACTTGAGAACAAGTAACATTTTAAATTTGGGAAATTTTGATACAGCTAAAATATATAGTGTTTTTATGCATACTTTTATACCAGTTTTTGATGACATTGCACTTTAATTGAATGTATTTTTAAGTCGGGATAGTAGAAGATTCATTGTACCTTAGCCTTAGAATCTTTTACACCCCACAATCACTTCATGGCCATTCAAGTGTTGGGGTATGGATATAGTGGGTCCAATAGACCCTCCATTTTCGAAGGGACACAGATTGATACTCGTGGCTTCATATTACTTCTCCAAATGGGCAGAGGCAGCTCCGTTACGAGAAGTCACAATGCATCACATTCTATAGCTTTTCAAGACTAACATCGCCTACCATTTCAGTGTTCCACACAGAATCATTTCAGATAATGGGTCCTCCTTTAAGAGTAGATAGATCAATAGTGTCATCAGATGACATGGATAGATTGGCGGTATTCTACAATCTATTACCCCCGAGCAAACGGTTAAGCAGAAGCTTTGAATAAGACACTTGCAACGATTTTGAAGATAATATTGGACGATAACAAAAGATGATGGCATGAGAAATTATTAGAAGCCTTATGGGCATACAGGATGACACTCATAATGTCAACACAGTCTTCACCCTGTGCACTAGTGTACAGGCCCAAGGTAGTACTTCCGTTAGAAGTTAAAATACCATCTCTTGGAATTGCCGTTGCCAATCAGATTACAATAGAAGTAAACTCTAAGCTCTAATTTGTATAATTGGAAAATCTTGAAATAAAATGATTGCTCACATAGTAGAACTTATAGCTTTACCAGCCAAAGATCGTTAAAGCCCACGATAAATTGGTCCGCTCGAGGACATTCAAAGTTGATGGCCTTGTTCTTGTTCTCAAAAGGCCTATTCATGCACACTGCAAGATAGGTGAAAAATTTGAGCCGACCTGGGAGGGGCCTTTCATGGTGGAGAAGGTTTATTTAGAAGGATTGTGCTAATTAGTCAATTCTCATGGTGAAAGACCGATGTTGTTGATTAATGGACAATATTTAAAGAAACTACACAACGTAACAAACTCGAAGGACGACATTCATTCCAAGAATAGTTATATGGCCAGTATCTGTGACTGGGTCCTAAAGAAAAAAAATCTGTAATAAAATTGAATGAAAACAAAGTGAATTATTGTGAAATAAAATGGATAAGTTTAAATCTATTATTGAATTTTATAATGCCTCAAGGTCATATTAAATAAGATAATGACATATAAATATCACAAAATAATAAATTTGTTTTTATTCTTGTTCATGCAAAGTATCAACGTGCTAATGTTTACCTTGTTTTATGCAGGAAAATGTCGGGACAAAAGTTGATCTTCACATTCAAAGTCAACTTTAATCTCACAGTAAACAAAGAGAAAAAACCATAACGGGGTGTGATAAATTGTGACATAGATTTCGCACAATTCAATGTGGATTACGAAGGATAGCTAATGGATTTGTTCAGTCATGGGGAAACTGCAAGACTATAGTCCGTGATTAGAATCAGGCATAGGGAAGAAGGAGAGTCATTAAGATGGAAAGGCACAGGAGGATTCACATATGCACACCTTCCTACAACAAAAGACAAGCATATACTGTCGATGATTACTACACCAGAAGGAGACTTAGTTACTGTCACTTTGAAGAGATCTCCAGATGTGCCACGGAGACGCACTCAACTTCAAAATGCTAATAGCCGCAAGCGTAGAGCTCTGGACAGACTTTAAAGAAGGCAAGCCGGAGAGACAACCACAGAGCTTACTCCGATCTCTGAAGGAGAAGATTATAATCCATACTTGAAAGAGAGTTCTACTAGTTAAACTCCTACAGAGGAGGAGTCAGAATTCATTACAGGTCTAATACCATTATAGAATTCACTTGAGCAAATTTTCACCGGATGCCCGACGTGCAACACAGGTCTACCGAGACAGCCATTAGTAGTAGCATTTAACAAGTGCCCAACAAACAACGTTTTTCATCTGGAGAAATATGGGACTTTTCAGAGAGTGTCCTGACATATAGCCGTACATAATGCGGTTTGTCGAGCCTTGATGACAGCAAAGTGTTTCGAACTATGAATTGGCGAAGATACATAGGGTTTGAAAGAAAGAATTTGAACACTATGAATAGATTCAAGGAAGATTTTTCAACATTTTGGAAGGTATTGAAATGTATAATGCGGTATTTTCAAGAAGTGATGAAAGTAAGATCTTGGATTGTGTCTTTAACTTCAGAGACATGGGCTAGGCAAGCCGTTTGAGGGAGAAGAGAAACTCAGAGTCCCAGAAATGGAAGAGGGGGAAGGCAGGATCAAAATTCAGTGTGGTATGTTAATCGGTGGGGTCGTTCCGGAATTATTTGAGCTGACCTGGGAGGGGTCGTTCCTGAATTATCTGCAATCGGTGGGGTCTGGTAACGTATTGTGGGATGTATGGTTCAACCCCAGCACTCTCTCCTGCTTGTCTTGTCTCCTCAGGGATCATCTCTATCAGGACATCCTCCGGGGTTGCTTTCGCAATAAGACTCCTCAAAACTGGTACATATGCATGGCGTGGAGCCGATTCTATTTCCGTTCTTCTTGGAATTTCTTTCAAATTTTCTGTTGTTCTTGGAGTTGGTCTCCTCTTTTCTGGTTCCCGACAAACTGGCTTCTTAGAAGTGCTTGAACTGATAGTAGCAGTTGTCTCTTAATGTTGATCCGCTACTACCTGGGTTAGCATCTTGCGAATACGACGGTTCTTGTTTCTTCGCTAGGTCGGAGTGAGAGTAGCTCTCCTTACCTCTTGAATTTTTGTGGGCATGTCATTGACAAGCCTGCCTTCTGCTGTAGCAACCATGGACTTAACTTTCTTATCTTCCCCTGTTGCATGAGCGGCGTTTGCTTTTCTTTTCTTTTCGGTGGACTGCTGACTTGGGCCACCCAATTTCATTACTGTCTCGATGTGGAATTCTTCCCGATCAATCGGGGTCCAATCATTTTCTTCGTAATGTAGCCTGGCTGGTGTGACGCCAGAGTCGATCTCAATCACGGCTCCATCCTTCATCCTCTTTTCATCAAGAGCTAGACTCACGCCATTCTTAAAGTTCAGAACCAACCTCATGTTCGACATTTCCCTGCGAAAAACAAGGAAATGATCAAGGGCTGTACGAAAAACAACAACAATAGAAAAATTTATTTATTAATGAAGAGCTTTTGTTCGTTTCTTTCAAATTTAAATAGGAGTATGAAAATATGAAGAAAGATTAGGAGTGAGTTGATTTTAAAAGAAGTAGTCAATATTTCATTATTATGATTTCTCATGTTTTCTTTTTTTAACACATTTTTTGTTAATGATTTTTATCATCCATTTTTATGTTTTTTGGGTTTGGACCCAGTTACAAGTGATTACTGTTCCCCTGCTTCTAGGAATGGGAATTCATTCTTTGAAACATGAGGTTACATAAAACTTCTTCAAATATCGTCCATAATTGGAAGCATAGGTCGTTCTCCACGGTAATTCACAAGTTGGTAGGAACCTCCAGAGTAGACTGTCTCGACCACGAATGGTCCCTCCCAAGTCGATTCAAATTTACCTCCTATTTTGCGGTGTGCAAGAATAGGTCTTTTGAGAACTACAACCAAGTCACCAACTTTGAATGTCCTTGAGTAGACAAGTTTATCATGGGATTGGATCATCTTTGCTTGATACAGTTCCAAATTTTGCTGCATTGAAAGTCGTTTCCCTTCCATGCTTTCCAATTCTTCTAGTCGTAGTTTGGCATTTTCTTCTATAGTAATCTTGTTCACAACTGCAATTCTGAGAGATGGAAGCTGCACCTCTAAGGGTAAGACGGCCTCGGACCCATATACTAAAGCGTAAGGTGTAGACTGAGTAGGAGTTCTGAAAGTCGTCCTATATGCCCATAAGGCTTCTAACAACTTCTTGTGCCAATTTCTTTTGTTTTCGTCCAAAGTTTTCTTTAGGATTTGGACAAGAGTTTTATTAAAAGTGTCAGCTAAGCCATTCGCTCTTGGGTAGTAGATCGTTGAATAGTGTCAGTCGATCCGTGTCTTTTGACAAAATTGTTGATCTTCGTGCTTCTGAATGAGGACCTGTTATCTGAGATAATTCTGCGCGGTACCCCAAAACGGCAGACGACATGATTCTTGAAGAACTGTAGCACGTGATGTGCTTTCACTTCTTTGAGCGGTACTGCTTATGCCAACTTGGAAAAGTAATTTGTAGCTGCAAGAATGAAGCGATGTCCTCTTGAAGAAGGCGGTTCTATCAGACCAACGATATCTGTTCCCCAACACTCAAATGACCACGACGCGATTTTCAGATATAGCACATTTGGAGGTTGATGTAGAACCACCCCATACACTTGGCACTGGTGACAACTCTTGGCAACTTTCATACAGTTGGTCATCATCGACGGCCAATAGTATACCCTAGTCTCTTAATTTTCATTTTCATCTTCGGACCTGACTGATGCAGGCCACAAAGCCCTGAATGCACTTCTTTAACAATTTCGCGAGCTTCGGGCCTGCTCAGGCACCTTAGCCACATCTAGTCGAAAGACCATCTGTATAACGTATTATTTATTAATACGTAAGACAAAGTTCTTTTCTTGATTTAATGGGCTAATGACTTATCGTCTGGTAGGATTCCTGTTTGCAAATAGTCTATTAATGGCTTCCGCCAATCATCTGTATTTTCTACTATTGTCGCGGCTGTTTCTTCTTCTTCTTCTTCTTCTTCTGATTGGTGTATTGTATCCATGTCGAGTTGTGAGAGGACTTGTCATCCCTAAATTGACATTTCCACTGACTCATCCTGTAAGCAAGCAAACTCTTTTGCAAGGCGGGCTAGCGCATCAGCAAGAGCATTTTCTCTTCTGGGAATCTTGTAGATCATTACATTTGAAATCTGATCTATCAATTTCATGGCGTATTGGAAGTACTGCTCAAGCCTTGGTTTTAAAATTTTGTACTATCCGGCGACCTGTTGAAAGATCAACTGGGAATCTCCGTAGATGTTGATGTCTGTTATCCCCATCTGAATGGTTAATTCCAGTCCGGTTATAAGGGGTTCGTATTTGGCTTCGTTGTTCATACACGGTTCTATTAAGTGGTAGGAGTATCTTAACATCCCCTGCTTCGGTGTTATGAAGATTAGTCTGATCCCTGCCTTACTGGGCACAATAGTTTGCAATTCTCTGACTTTTTGTGCTGAGGATGCTCTATCGAAGTACAGTTCCCAACGTTGATCATCGGGGTCTTCTAGGCTCATTATCTGCTCGTCTTGCAAGTCGTCTTTGAGAGGCGATTGTGCCGGTAAAGGGTGTCTTTGCGAGGAAGTCTGCTAGGACTTGTCCCTTTATGACACGAAGAGGAATGAAAGTTATATTGAATTGCAATAGTATCATCGACCACCTGGCAAGTCTACCGGAAAGCATCAGTCAAGTCATCAAATATTATAACGGATTAAACTTCGAAATAAGGTTGATCTTATGAGAAAGCATGTAATGCCTGAGCTTTTGAGCAGCGAAGATCAGGGCCAAACAATGCTTCTCAATAGGTGGAACTTTACATCCATCAGAATTAAACGACGACTTAAGTAGTAGAGAGCGTTTTATTTTCCCTCGTCGTTGACCTGGGTTAGCAGGGCTCTGAGAGAGCCGTCTATAGTCGCGGTATAAAGTATCAACGATCTGCCTGAGACTGGAGCTGCTAAGACAGGAGGTGTCATTGAATATTGTTTGATGCCATCTAAGGCATGTTGACATTTGGAGCCCAAGTAAACTTGGCTTCCTTCTTAACCAAAGCAGAAAAAGGTTGACACCTACCTGACAAATGCAAGATAAAGCGTCGAAGATATGCCAATTTTCCTTGAAAGGATCGTAATTGCTTCAAGGTTTTGGGAGGTGGCATTTCTAAGTTAGCGTTAATCTTCTTCAAATCAATTTCAATTCCGCCATGTCGGAAAATGAATCCTAAGAACTTCCCAGAGGTGACGCCGAAGGTGCATTTCAAGGGATTCATCTTAAGATTAAATTGTCTTAATCGCTCGAAAATAATTCTCAAATCATATATGTATCTTCTTTCAGTTTGATTTTGATGACCACATCGTCCACGTAGCACTCGACTTGGTTGTGAATGAGATCATCAAAAATCCTTGTCATTGCTCTTTGGTGAGTTACTCCCGCGTCTTTAATCCGAAAGGCATTACTGTGTAGCAGTATACTCCGATTAGCGTTCTGAAGGCTGTGAGCTTTTTGTCTTCCGGCGCCATCTTGATCTGGTTGTATCCTGAGTTTCCATCCATGAAAGATAAGACTTAGTGCGTTGAAGCGATGTCGATCATGAATTTTGAAATTGGTAGAGGGAATTCATCCTTTAGACATGCTTTGTTCAAATCTCTGAAATCTACGTAGATTCTGATCAGTCCATTTTTCTTTCTAACAGGTACCACATTGGCTAACCAAGTCAGATATTGTTCTTCACGGATGAATTTAGCGTCTATTAGCTTCTTAACTTCAGCTATAACTTGTTGTTCAATCTTTAGACGCATTCTTCTAGGAGCTTGTCTGAGTGGAGCGGCAGTGTGATCCACTCCTAGTTTGTGAACTGCGACTTCTGGAGCTAATCCTGGCATTGCATCATAACTCCAAGCAAAACAGTCTTTAAATTCCATTAGTAGCTTGATCATTTCTTCAGAGTCTTCTTTATTGAGTAAGGAGTTAACAAAGGTCGGTCTAGGCTCTTCGCTATTACCTATGTTAACTTCCAACAACTCGTCTATTGTTGATTTAATTTCTTCTTTGAATTCTGGTGGAGCATCTCCAATTGGTAGATCTTCAAGTTCACCTAAAGTTTCCAGGCAATCTTCATCATGCTCGCAAGTGACAACCACGTAAAATCCCGTAACATCAACTAATCCTACTGTGCCGAATCCAAGACCATGTTTTAAATTGGGAGGACGACTGACATTGTTCCATAATTTTTCAAAGAGTTGTGATCGATCTTTTGTCCATTTTTTAGGTAAGACACCACGTTGAATTAATTTTTGAACACAAGGAGAATACCACTCAAAAGGCAATTCCATTAATTCAAAAGAAGTAACATCTTCAAATTGTACATCATTTTCAGTTTTCGAAGAAGAAGCACCACGGTAGAATTTGATCGACTTAGCACCACCACCATGCACTTCCTTGACCACCATACCCTCGATCTTATTAGAATGGATCGGGGTCAGGGTCATAGTATGCACATAGTGGTTAATCTTCTCGTACATTGATTTGTATTCTTCATTCTTTTCATTTTCGAGAGAAATCTTGAACTGGGGCTTCTTTTGATTAATTTGCATTGCTTCTTTCCTGATTTCATTTTCTTCGGAACTGTCCTCCCAATCAACATCAATGACTGGTTTCTTCAGTTCAACTATTCTATCGTTCCTTCCACGACCTCGTCCCCGGCCTGGACCTCGAGTGCGAGTTCTTGAGAAACCTTCACCATCTCGCCTTAAGGGAGTGGTGAGTAACTATTGAACTAGAATTTTTGGTTCTTCATCGTCTCGAATTTTTTTTGCTTCATTTGGTATGACATTTCTGGAAGAGATAGTTTTCTTCGGAGGCGCGTAGTAAGCCGCATCTTCGTGAATTCCAATTTCATGCATGGAGAATGGTTACAAATCACCTTTGATACATTATTTTCCTCCTTCATAATATTGTATGCATTGGTGTAGAGACGACGGTACCATCTTGTTCTCATGGATCCATGACCAACCCAGTAGAGTGTTGAATAATGTCTCAGAATAAATTATATGGAATTTTGCGGTTGTCTTTGCAAAATCACCGGTCTTCATTAATAATGTTATCGATCCAAGGGCTCTTTCTCCTTTTTGATTGAAGCCACTTAGTAACATCTTATCTGCTTCGAGGTCGCAAGCATCAATTTCCAGATATGCTAACATTCAAAGGCTCATTATGTTGATTGATGCTCCTGGATCAACCAACTCCCTGGAGAGCGCAAACTTTCCGATAGTGACTGATATGTACAATGGTCGATTGTGATCAGCTGTTCCAAGTAGTAGATCATTGTCCGTGAAGGTAACATGTCGATGTTCTTTTAACGAACAAACCTCGTATGAGGAATTACCAGCCATTTGAGCTAAGCAAATTTTTGAGTCAAGCAAAAGCCTTGATCAGTGTTTCCCTCATCTCCTTTGACGGGATCAGAGCGTCGTAGATGCTTAGTTTGGCTGGTAGCTTCCTATGAAGGGCTAGCACGTTATAATCCACTTTATTACCAGGCTCTTCATTTTCTTCTCGAATGGGCAATTTCTCTGCTGAGGTTGGTTCTTCCTGAGCAACCACCTGCTTTCCTTTGTCTTTTGGACCCATTCTCGGGGGTAGAACTTTTCCACTTCTTAGATTGACTTCTATTAGTTCTTCTGAATCTTCTGATGTCTCCTCTTGAATCGGAACGACTGGCTCTTCTAGAGTTGTCTCGGAATCTGACGGCTCTAATTCTATTGTAATTGGAGTTCCTCGAAATTCACAAATGAACTCGTTGCTTGTCGAGCTTTCATATCCATCCTTGTGAACGTCTTCTCCTTCTTCATGGTCATCGAGGTTTAGTATGATTTGAGAATCATTATTTATATCGAAATCGAGATCCAGATTAGGTTGTTTGTCGTTAGTTACGTAATCGTTAGAAATAGTCAAAACGTCGCCAACACCAAAACTCTTATCATTATAAGATCCCGCCAGGGCGAGCAAATAATCATACAGAGTCAGAGGTTCAAGGGATTTCTCCCCTGAATCGGAAATAACCATTCTAGGATAAGCAGCCCCTAGTCTATCCTTTGGAGTCTTGGTCTTCTTCTCTCCCACGATCTTCTCCTCCTTCTAGGGCGGTTCTTCAATCGCAAGCGATAGTGCCGGCTCGGTAGGTTTCAAACATTGAGTTGAAGCGCGCACCGAAGCGTTCTGGATATGATCCAAGATTTTCTTTGAAGACTTTGTCCAGACGGTACTCCATCCATCATTGGTCGTGTAAGAGTCTATCGGAACAATAGGATCCGTCAAAATAAAATTGACGAAATCTCTTTTTTGGGGTTCCTCCATGTATTCATTCGATATCGTTTTGTTCCCTTTCCAGAGATTATCATCAAGCCAACTCTTGAAAGTAATGCAATATTCTATTTTGTGTCCGAGCATCCGGTGGTAGGGACAGTAGGTCGGATGATCCATCTTGTTGACTTCTCCCGGCCTCTTGGACTCTTGTAGGTGAAAAATCGGGTGTCTTCATTAAACTGCAGAACATCTTCGCTACTGCTTTAGTTTTGAATGGATATTCCTTATTAAAAAATTCTTTTAGGGTACGCTGTGGACGAGGCAGTTGCTCATAATGCTGAGGTGACTGATAGCTCGGTCGAGGTTATTGGTAGTTATGTTGAGGTTGATGGTATGTTCATTGCGGTGGTTGGTAGCTAGGTTGTGGTCACTCTGGCTGTATCTGCACTGGCTGTTTGCCTTTATCTACTGCCACAAAGATTACGGATTTATTTTAAAATGCTTTTACAGGCTTCTGCTTATCGGTCTTGTCCATGAAACTTAGTTGTTTTGCTTCCTCCTGCAAGCTCCCGGCCTTGCTAAGCAACTTCTCGAAAGTCTTGATTGTAAATCCTTTAAGGAGAAGTGCTATCGGGCCGTAGATACTTTTTAGCAAAATACCGATCGCATGTTGTTCCTGAATTTGTGGTTCACACTTCATGCTTAAGTTTCTCCATCGAAGTATGTAATCCACTAGAGTTTCGTTCTGTTTCTGTTGCTCCACCACTAAATCACCGATAGTGATGTGGTGCCGAGCTCGGCAAACTGCTTAACGAAGAGGTTTACTAACTCTGAAAAGGTCTTAACTGAGCCATTTGGCAATTCTGCATACCAGTCGAAGGCAACCCCGTAAAAGCTGCTGAAGAACTGCCGAAAGAGTAAAGCATCGCTCCCACAGGCATTGCAGCAACTAGCACAAAAATGTGCGACATGCTGCCGGGGGTTTTCCGTTCCATTAAAAGTCTTGAACAGAGGTGGTACAAAGCCTTTTGGGTATTGGACCACATCAAATTCTTCAGGGTATGGTCTACCCATCTGAATAGATGCTCCACTCTTAGATTGAGCTAAGGCTTCTCGCACCTGCTGTTCTACCATGTTTTTGATATCCTTTTCAGGAATCATGCTTTGCGTAGAATCTTTCTTCGGTTGTTCATCTCCGTTAACAGATGTGATCTTATTTCCTCCATCCGCGATGTGAATAATTACTGGGGGTGTTTTCTTTTGAGGTTGCAGCTGACTCTGGAGAGTGGCTAAGGCGGCAGCCATCTCTTCCGTCTTTTTTGCCATCTGGGAAATTGTATCATCCTTTTCTTGAAGTTGTGCTCTCATCACTTCCGGTTCCTCCCTTTTCGAAGCTGACAGAGCACCTTGTGAAGCTGCCGATGCTCGGGTCTCGACCATATTAATTTCGACGTACTCTTCATCCATAAATTCTGATGAATCTAGTTCAGTTTCCAATTTTTCTCCTCTTTCCTTTGCCAACCGTCGGATGTCCGTTCTTAGCTTTCCTATAGCATCCTCAAGTGGTCTCTTCCAAATGGTCTCGCAATTGTCAAGTGATGACTGTTAAACTTCCTTTTCAAGAGTTTCCTCTAATGTAGTAGCACTTTCTTCAGATTCAGGCCTTTTGACGAGACTCTTCTTCCCAGAACGTTGCGCCGGTATAGGTTCAGTGATAATTGGTCACCACACCATCCTTCTTGCAGTAGAAGGCCTAGGACCAGATGGTCTATCAGCTATATGCTGGTAGGTGGTGTCCTCCCTAATATGATGACCAGATACAAAAACAGGCGAACTAGCTCGCATCTTCTTCCTTGGTTTCTTTACGACAGTGACAAGCTCTGCTCACGGTCTGAGGCAGGATTTGACTGGCACTCATCCCATTCTCCTCAGGATCTCTGATATGGGGCACCCTTCTTTCTGTGCTAGCTTCTCCACTACGGCTTGTAGTCGAGTAAGCGGCGTAGTCTTGGCCCTCTTCCTCTTGCAATCACTATAGTATGCAGGTTGGGGTAATGCAGCGGCGATTCTCCGGACATCTTCTTCATCTGATGCAGTAGAGAGAAGGTGGAACCTATTTCCTCCCAACAGCGGTGAAATTTCAGGTAGTTCTTCTTCCTCCTCAGGAATCTCTTCAAGAAAAGCAACTTCAGTAGCCTTGGCCTTCTCAATCCTGGCGATCTTTTTGCTCCTATTTCTGCTTTGAGTACGAGTCAGAGGTGTAAACATTGAACTGGACCCGATTTCAAAAATAGACGGTATTGCAGCAAAATCTGCACCCTCCACAGTGGCAGGCTCATTATAAACTCGGACTCCCTTCCCTTTCAGTTTGGCAGGAGCCGAAGCAGGTGTAGAGATAACCAGACCAGTGGGGGTAGAGATCACAGTCCTCCTACGAATAGTGGTCTCTCTTTCAGCTAGGACTTTTCATAGGGGAGGGAATTCTTGAGTCGACTTTAGGTTGAACTCAATCATGGGTTTCTCAGTTTCTGGCACTTTGTCCATTATTGTGAAGAGGGTGACGTCAGTGAACTTAATATCTGCATTGTCGAATCCTTGTCCAAAATGGATGATTCCATTGTCGGGCAGTTCACCCTTATAGATGACGAAGTCCATTCCATTGGTGGAGGATAAAATTAACTTTGGTGCAATCATTTTCTGCAGGGTAAATTCCGAACATTAGTCATGAATTATGCTTCCTTTTGTCCCAAAACTTAGGACGGAAAAGAAAGAGTTTGAATAAATTTTAGTTCATCTTAATGTATTTGCGATTTAATAGAGTTCCTTTATTAAATGGTTGTTTATTAGAGGATTTGTTTGTTAGGAACAAAATGATTAATGGAGGAAGGTTAAAGGAAAGGTAAAGGATTCGATTTAAAATTGGAAAGGAAGAGAAATTTTCGTAAGACTTCTCAACCCGAGGGACCGTTCCTAAGCTAACACTTTATTGGGGGTCCACCCTAGCTCCTAAGAGGCAAAAGGATTTCGGAACATCTCTGTTTAGGAGTGTCTAAGCAGTGGCTCCAAAATCCAAAAAGAGTTGACTATACCTATTCAAGACAGAAATGAGCGAGGTATGCCAACGGAAAGAATAGTAGTTTGGTCCAAAAGGGGCATGGACTCACTACCGACTTATGAAAGCAAAACCATCAGATCATAAATGGAGAGAGGAACTAGATCCCCAGCGGAGTCGCCAGAAGTTGTCGGCATATTTTTAGGTTATGTGTTGTATTTTGAAAAGGGGTCGCCTACAGAAATTGTCGGCGAATTTTAGATTTTAAGTTTAATTTAAATATATATAATTTATAAATTAGCATTTGATTTTTTAAAATAATTTTATGTTTGAAAATTTTAAGATATGAAATCAAACCGATCTCACATCCCAAATAGTTTATATAAACGAGCACCGCACTCCAAACCGTGTGTCTATCCCAAAGAATAGAGACACTGCTTTATGATGGCGCTCGATTAAATAAACTAGAAGATTTGTGACATCTGTTTGGTCTGCGAACCAATTTTATAAGCCGACAAGTTCCCCTACTTAATACAAAGGAATTAAGTAGGGTTTATATTACCTGGGTTCTTAAAGTTCCCTATAAGGGCAAGCCCCTATAGTCAATTACATCTTAAATGTCTTAAGACACTTAAGAAAACTCTCGATAATGATCAGTGGTTTTGATCTGAAGAATTTTAAAGTTAAAGGTTTTCAAACCATTGGACTTTGGAAATTTCAATAGGGAATATCTTAAATATAGAACAGTATATTTTTTGGGAATCAAAGGAAGGGAAGTAGGGGATGTCACGGACCCGAAGTGAACTTCGGTGACCTCCCGACTACCCTATTGCTTGACTTGAATTTGAGATTTTATTTAATGTTGTAATCCTGTCAATTTTAATTAATTAGGACTTAGATTTGTATGACATAATCCCATAAATAACCTCGAAGATGTGAGGGTTTATGTCATATTAAACGACTACCTCGGAATCCTAAGACCGGTTAGGGCTTAATTTGCATAATATGATTATGCAAATTACTAACAGAAAGTTGAGAATTTATGTTGCACTAGGCAAACTACCTCGAAATCCTATGGCTTTGTTATTTAAAACTAGGAAAGGTTTTGATTGAGTAGACTTAAGTTTTGCTGACGACGATGGCCGTACTGCCCACTAAGCTCCAAGCTCCTTGTTGTTGCAGAGGTTTAGTTTTAGAAGTAGTAATCAAGAGATGAGAGAAGTGTTTTAGTTTAGAAAAGTCTTAAGGTTCAGATGTCTTAATATTTTATTAGGGGAATCTTAAAGTTGATTATAACAACGCCGGTTAAGATCCCACGGTTCCATCATTCCGGCACTGTTATTTTCATTAGATTCACTTAGTCCAAATGAATTTGTTAAACCCAACTGAATAGTTCCACACTTTCATTTAGACCGTGGGAAATCCCATTAGCAACATGTATGTTACATCATCCGAGGTATTCCCGATCATCCAACGAGGCATTTTAATTTAGTTGAAGTTGTAGTTTTGTTGTTCTATTTGTGATTAAATTTTGAGTTGTTTTATATTTTGAATGTTGTGGCAATGAATTTTATCTTGTGTTGATTTTAATTTAGTTTTGGGTTTCAGTTTAGTGGATATCCTAAATGTTTTAGTTTTCATGCAGGGAGACATTCTTGTTTAACATGCAAGAAAAGTAAAGTACAATGCAGGTAAGTAAATTGAGATAAAGTAAAAGCGTACTTGGAGGGTCTTCACGTCATTCTAAGCTGCACTTAAAACACATGTTATAGTATTCAAATATTTGCAAGAAATACCTAGGTAAAGCTAAGGGAAGGTTCTGGTTGTCTACCAAAATCCTAATCCTATTGCTAGTCATTTCCTATGACGTCTAGGTTCTTGTGTTTTGTTAAGGATGATTTTCTTCACAAAAGAACAATTAAGTTCAATTGTTCTTCTAAAACATCTCATTATATTGAGGAAGTGTTTAGGACAAATCCTAAACATCTTTTCAAAATTTCTGAGATTATTTTGAGTTCAAATGAACTTCATTGTACAGGTGAATTAATCATCGAAGAATTTAGTTAAGTTTCATTTCTAGCTCAGCGAACTTGGACATTTGATTATCCTGTAAGTAAAGTGACTTGTCACTCGATGCTTCATTTAAGAGTTATAATAATGAGAAACCTTTAGGGGCAAATTAGTTTGTTAAAGATTTTAACAATTCTTAATTTAAAATTGGAATTGATGATTTAAAGTGATTTGGTTCAGTTATAAAACTTTGATTAATAATTTTAAGTTTGGAATAGTGTTCTAGTTATTTTAATTTGATTATATCTTTATATTTTAAATGATCTTAATATTTCAAATTAGTTTTAATATTTTAAATTTTCTTAGGTTGAGAGAGGTATTTAAATTATTTAATTTTATTAAATAACTTAATTTGGATTAATTATAATACTTTAGGTTGATTTTAATTAATTTGATTTTAAATAATATTATTATTTTTTTGTTATGCATTGTTTTGAAATTACTTGAGGTTTCAAATTTGTTTTAAGTTTGTTTTTAAGTGATTCTTAAATTAATTTTAAGTGTTTAAAATTTGTTTAAATTTGATTATTAAATCATTTAATGTTTTAAGTTTTAATTTAATTAAGGATTATTTCCCTTTTTAATTATTAATTTCAATCATTATTTTAGAATTGATTAAGGATTAATTATCATTGAATTAATTCAATTAGGGACTTTAAATTAAAGAATTGGTATCTTCTTAAGTCACATCCCTAACCTTAATAATCCAAATTTTAATTTATTCTTCCAAAATTTAAATCACTTAATTAATTAAGGTTTACTTTAAATCTTTTCAAGATGATTAATAGGTTTCTACCTCTTAGTTACTTAAGTTTCAATCTCCCAAGAGAAGATTAAAATCAGATATTTTACCCTCCCTTTGATTAGACCTAAATATTAATTAGGGTTAAAAATATTTTAATTACCTTTATGCACCTTCAGGCTTATTTATTTCATAACCCATCAAATTATGATCAAATCAACTCAAAATTTGTATGTCATTTCACTCATATGTCAACTAAGACATTAGAGGAGAAAATGTGATTTTTCTGAAATTAATTTAATTTATATATTTATTTTTGTGGGAAAATGAGGGTTTTCAATGAAAATTCAACAACATGACCAAGGTTAGGTTCCTATCCTTAGGAAAATTATGGGATGTTCCTACTAACTAGAGGACCACTTGGACCATTTTTGGTGATTTTTTGAATTATATTTTATTTATTATAATTATTTTGAGTCTTGGAGTGTTAATTAATTATAAAATAAAATTAAAGTTGAAAAATGGATTTTATATTTTTTATAAGTCCCTCTGACCTCAAGCAGTTTAGGGAAACAAGTTTTATATTTTTCTGATTTTGGTGAAAAGGTTGAAAAATTCATTTTTAAATATTAAAAATTGTTTTAAGCCTTTAAAATTCAAAATCACTACCTAGAGACTTGGGAAAAATATTTGGTTTGTTACTAAGTGATTAGTAGGCAAAATATGACATTTTTGTGATTTTTAATATTTTTGTGATTTTTATTCTTTTTTAATTATTAAAATATTCAAAATAGGGTTAAAAGTGAAGATTTTTAGAAAATTTCAATTTTAATTTTCTTGGACCACTCTGATATTAGAGAGTACACAAAATCATTTTGGTGAATTTTTGAAGTGTATTTTGAGTTTTATGAGTTTTTTAATTTTCAAGATGCATACGTCACTTAAATGATTGATTTAATGGGTTAAATTATTTTCAATTGACATGAAATTTTTATGTGAGGTTCTCTATATCCTAAATGATAGTGGAGAATTATTTTCAAGTAATTTTGATGTGTGGTTAATCCTAATAAATTAAAGATTTTCAAGTGTTTGGGCTAATTAGGATTATCCTTAAGGAGTTAGACCAAACCATAATTTTCCTAGGCTCCTCTCATCCTAAGATACCTCCCCTAGTTTTCCTAGAATTTATTGAATAATATGCTAATTATTAGAATTAAAATGGAAAAACAAGCACATAAATTTAAAAAATCAATAACCTGCCATAGAGATGGCCTCTAGCCTTGAAAAATTCAGGGAATGTCCCCAAGAATAGAGGCTACAAAAGCCCTATGGTCTCATGCCATGGTGAATTGTATACATGCATGGAGAATTAAAATATTGAAATGAGTAAATAATTAGTTAAAAATAAAATACTCATCAAATTGACTCAATTCTTTTTTCACATTGTTCTCCTCTGTTCACTAAGCAAGAGGGTATTTTTATTTTATTTTTTTGATTTTTCTACACAAAGATGTGAATTTCTGAAGTTCTGGGTATTTAAATAATTCCTAAATACCCTCTTTTTCTATTTAAACCAGTCAGCACCGCGTCAACCTCAGCAGCTCCGAAGCCCCAAGCGGCGCCTTCCTATTCGACGCCGTCATCTACGTCAGTGCCACGCTGCCCGTGGTTCATGTTCCATCTCCTCATCCGACGCCATCTGAGCCATTCAATCGATACAGAATTGATCTGACGGTTCCTGGTCATCGTCTACGACTGGTGCATCCTGTGAGCCGTCCACCTTCTAACCCTAATATCACTCTCGATATTTAACCAAATTACACGTTCTTATGCTCTATAAACTCGTCTCGACGAGACAAACACATCTATAAGGATAACATGCATTGAAATTAACTCAAATGAAATGGAGAATCTCTGGAACCTCAGGTTAAAGAGTAGTCTCCTTACCTTGGTTCAGGAGGTGAGGCCTCGACTGAATGTGCTCGGCACGTTCGTTGGAGCTGGAGGAGCCTAGGGATGAAGCCTCTGGCCCTGGTGAATTGTTTAGACCAGACATTGTCTAAACCCGATTTCAAAGCTTGGCCGATAGGAAGAATGGCTAGCCTGGTGAGGGGACTTTTGCTGGGGAACTTCTTCTCATGGTCTAGTGAAGGTGTAGAGTCAATCAATTTGGAGATTGACTCACTGTAGTGAAGTGTCCTATTTTTTGGGTGGATTTTGAGCTGAGAAATTGAGCTCTGTAAATGGAGATTAGGGCAAAGAGATAGTAGGGATCAATTGCTCTGGGTTAGGAGAAGAGTTTGTAGCAATTTTGGCAGATTTTTGGTATGGTTTTGTTCAGCACCTCTTTTGGCCTAAAGGGTTGTGAGTTTAACCAGAGGTGGCTGGAGGGCTTCCCAGGGGGGTTCGAAGGCTGGGATCAGCTGCTCTATGCAAGGGAAGAACGGCCATAATGGCCATTGGCCATAGGATAGCTTAGCTGGTGTGTTTTTAATTATTGAATCAAATGGGTGCTCTCGGCCTGGTGTTTTCCGGCGGCTGTGGTGGCGGGCTAGCTAACATGGGTCACTCTCATGATCAGGGGAGTCAGGGTTGGGGTTTGGTGCAAACAATTGGCTTTGGCCATGTGTAAACGGATTGATTCAAATGGAATGGGTGAGAGTTCATTTTGGGCTCAATTTGGTCAAGTCATGGTTTAGGCTAGGTGCACCTCCCTAAGGCTGGTTTGGGTTGAAGAGAAAGTCACTTGGGTCAGCTAGGAAAGGGTGGTGAAATCCCCATCCAAGGTGATGTGGCTAATTTTGGTTAAAGTGTAACATAAATGAGGTTAAAAATGTTTAATGAAGGCTTAAGAAGGAGCCCCCTCTTCTTGCCATTAATGTCTTGGTGAGGTGTAAAGGGGCCCCCAAGGCTTGCATGTGGCTTATGCATGGCTCCATGGCTCCATTTAGCTTGGGTAAAGGTTAGTTCATTTTCATGGGAAAGGATTTTAGGAATTTTGGCATTTAGGGGAGATTTAACATGAGGCTTGATTTAGATTTATTTCATGATGAAATTGGAACTTAGGGAATGTTTTTAATTGAATGCATGATGAAGAAGAGTGTCATATAGGCTTTAGAGCCAATTTAGGGCTTTTTAGATTTCATGAAAATGGGCTTTTAAAGGCTTCATGGAAGTGGGCTTTTTAAATTTTAAAACAAATTTTTGGATGAAAATTTTGTGAAATATTATGTCAAATAAATGTTGTGTTTAGTTTAGGGATATGTCATGAGTGATTTGGAATAATTTTGGGGTGATTTTGATTTGAATTGAGTTTAATTTGGATCTTTTAGTGATAGGGCCAAAATTGGTCAAAATGGGCTAACTTGGGCTAAGGTTGGGTTAATTTTGGATTTGATGTAAAATTAATGTCAAGAAATGTTTATGGGAATGTTACAAAGAGTTTTCAACTTTGGTTAGGATTTGGTTTTGGAATTTTGGCCTATTTGGGTTCATATTGGTTTAGGCCGAATTGGGGATTTTTGATTTGGGTTAGGTATGGTGAAGTATGGGTTCAAATTTTTGGCAAACCAAGTTAGTGTTTTGTTTGTGGAGATGTTATGAAAGTTTTAGAAAATATTTAGGGCAAATTAGAGTTGAGTTAGGTTAGTTTGGGCTAAGTTTAGGTTATGAGCCAAAATTGAGCTTTAAGCTTAAAATTGAAATTGAATACACATATTGATAAAATTGGGTTTGGATTTGATCTAAATTGATATTAGGGATATTAAATTGAAGTTTAGAATTAAATTGGGTCAAAATTGAGGTCAATTGGGTTGATTTGGTTTGACATTGGGTTCATTTTAGGTTAAAAAAGGAGTAAATTGGGGGTTTTAGTAAAAGTAGGCTAAATTGACAAACTTGGCCTATGGTGTAGTTGAACAAAATGCAAGGGTATTTTTGGTTAAAAGGGTATTTTGGGTATTTAGAAGGTATTGGGGGTATTTTTAGAAATTTTTGTGTATTTGGTCATGGATGATCAATTTGAGTGGGGGGAAATGTTTAGGATTGATTTTGAGTAATTTTGGGTAATTTAGGCAATTTTGCAAATTTTGGGCAATTTCAAGGGCATTTGGTAGGTTTGGTGGGTTTAGGGCCCCAGGGGTCAAAAATTGAAATTTTGGGAAAATGAAGATTGATTAAGTATGAGTGAAATGAAATTGTTTTGGTTGAGACATGAAACCATATTAAGCTCACAAAATCCATGAGAGGACTCAGCTTAGGCATTCAATATGTTGTTCCTAAGCCTCTTAACTAGGGGCTTAGGGGTTGAGGACCATCCATATGAATTAACTATATGAGTTAGGAAGTCAAATTGGTTAAAGGTAGTTTTATGGCTTGGAATGTGTGTGTGGGAGTGAGGTGTGCGCAACTCAACCCTCACCAGACCAAGCCACTCAGGGTAGTCCTAAGGCCAAAGAGTCCAATAGGGAACTCATCCTTTAAACCTCCACATTTGATATTAACCCTCCAAGTGGTCTGGGGGTTTACAATCAAACTGTGGGGTTTGAAGGGAGTTTAAGAGGTGTTTTGAATTTCTAAGTGGTGGGTTCAATCTCTAGTCCTCTAGGATATTTAAAGGGAAAGCCTAAGGCTAGATTCTAAGTACTAAGGAGAGAGATCAGACCTCATCAAAAATGAGGTCAACAATGAACTCAATTTGCACTTTTCAAACTATGAAATGGCCTTTTAGAAATGTGTATGGGTATGGTCTTTTAAAAAGGTACATTATGGATTTAAATTTTGAAATTGATCATGAGCTAATCAAATTAATTTGTATTGAATTGAAATTGAGCGAAACATGATGGGATTTGATGTGAATTTGAACTTTGAGGAATTAGAATTGTCATGAAGCTTAATTTTGGGAATTTTAAATTTTAGATCAATTTGGGGTATTTCATTTGGGCTCGAAATTTGGGTTTGAAATTGAGTTCAATTAGTCTTGCATTTGTTTTTGATTGGGATTGTGCAAGATGAAATTTAACTTGGATTTGAAATTGAATAAGTATGAAATCAATTTGGTGGAGATTGGGGGTAATTTAGGGACTTTCGGCCTTTAGGGGCAATTTGGGGATTTTGGTCAAAATTGGTCAATTTGGGTGCAATTAGGCTCAAAGGGTAGTTCAAATTGATTTTGGGAACATTTAGAGTAATTTTAGAGATTTTGAGACTTTTTGGAATTTTTTAGGCAAGAAGGGCATTTTGGTAACTTTTTGAAAGTTTAGGGGTAAAAGGTCAAAATGGAGGTTTTCGTGAAATTGAGATTAAAATCACAATGCCATCCTTTTAAGTGCCACAAGACTAAAAGGAGTCCCATTTTAGGTCCTCCATGTGTTGGTTCTATCCATTCTAGCCAAAAGGCTAAGGGTTGGGGACCACCTATATGAGTCTCCTGAAGAATGGAAGAATCAAGTTGAGCAGAGTTGGTCTTAGGGTTCTAGATTGTGAATGCAATCATGGTGAGCTGTGTGAGTGACAGTTGTTGACCTCATTTTTGATGAGGTCTTCTCTTCTCTCTTTAGTACTTAGGATCTAGCCTTAGGCTTTTCCTTTGACTATCTTAGAGGACTAGAGATGGAACCTACCCCTTTAGAAACTCAGCCACTTCTTAACCCCCTGCAAACCCCACAAGCTTGATTGTAAACCCCTAATCCCCTAGAGGGTTGAGATCAAATGTGGAGGTATAAAGGATGAGTTCCCTATAGGCCACTTTGGCCTAATGATCACCCCGGGTGGCCTGGTCTAGTGAGGGTTGACCTGCACATATATTACACTTTCACACACATTCCAAATACTAAAACTATTCATGCCTAGCTTGACTTCCTGACTCATGTAGATAATTCATATGGATGGACCTTAACCCCTAGGCCCTTGCCTAAGAGGGATAGGAACAACATAGTGAATGCCTCAAATGAGTCCTCTCATGGCTCCTATGGGCATAATATGGCTTAATGGCTCAACCAAAATGATTTTATTTCACTCACACTAGCTCAATTTTCATTTTTCCAAAATTTCAATTTTTGACCCCCAGGGCCCCGGACCCACAAAACCTACTAAAAGCCCTTGAAACTACCCAAAACCATCAAAATTTCCAAATCACCCAAAAATTTTCCAAAATTAACCTTGAACATTTTCCCACCAATCAAATTGATCATTTACAGCCAAAAATACCAAAATTTCCAAAAATACCCCCAATACCCTCCAAATTACCAAAATGCCCCTCTTGACCCAAAAATCCAAAAAATTCAGAAAATTTCTAGAAATTTTCAGAACATCCCAAATATTTTGAATTTCATTTTGTTCAACTACACCATGGGCCAATTTTGCCAATTTAGCCCACTTTTACCAAAACCCCCAATTTAGCCCATTTTAAACCCAAATGAACCCAGTGTTAAACCAAATCACCCCAATTGACCTCAATTTTGGTCCAATTCAATTCCAAATTTCAATTCAATATCCCTAATATCAATCTAGACCAAATCCAAGCCCAATTTGATTGACATTTGAATCCAATTTCATTTTTAAGGTTAAAGCCCAATTTTGACCCATAACCCAAACTTAGCCCAAACCAACCCAACTCAACTCCAATTAACCCCAAATCTTTTCTAAACCTTCCCTAACATCTTCATAAACAAAATACTAACATAATTTGCCCAAAAATTGAACCCAAACTGCGCTCAAATTTAACCTAAACTCAAAATCCCCAATTTAGCCTAAACCCAAGCTTAACACTAACTTAGCCCAAACCCCAAAATTGAACTCCAACCAAAGTTGAAAACTCCTTGTAACACACCTATAAACATTTCTCAACATTAATTTTACATCAAAACCAACTTTAGCCAAACCGTAGCCCAAGCTAACCCAATTTGACCCATTTTTGTCCACTTTACCAAAGAGACCCAAGTTTAACCCAATCTAACTCCAAGCCTTACCAAATTGACTTCAAATAACTCATGAAACATTCCTAAGCCAAATTCAACACTCATTAGACTCAACCATTACAAGGATCCTCATCCTAAAAATCCATTTTAAAATTTAAAGGCCCATTCCCTTAAGCCATTTTAAAAGCCCACCTTTGCCAAATTTTAAAAGCCCAAAAATTCATCCAAAGGCCATATGACACTCTCCCTCATCATACATTCAATTTAGAATCACCTCTAAAGTCCTAATTTATCATCAAATCATTCCAATTTTAGCCACATGACAATCTCCTTAAAATTTATCAAAAATTCCTAAAACCCATTTCTATGAAACCAAGTCAAGCCATCCTAAGCCATAGGCAAGCCATGAAGCCATGCATGAGCCACATGGGAGCCATGAAAGCCCCTTTACATGTCACCATGCTATCTTGGGCAAAAGGAGGAGGTTCTTTCCATATTCCCTTAGAGTGATTAACCACTCCCATGATTCCCCTTAACCATGCTTAAGCCTAATTATACTTGGATGGTGACTTGACCCTACTGATTAAGTTGAACCAAACAACTTTCTCTTCAGCCCAAGCAAGCTATAGGGAGGTGAACCTAGCCCAAAACCATGGGTTGACCCAAACCAAGCCAAAATCATCACCTCCACATTCCACTTCAATCCAACTCCTTTACACATGGCCAACTCCAATTGACTTCACCATTGCCAAGCCCTGCCCTCACTAGTCAAGATGGTGACTTAACTCTGGCCGGCCAGCCACCACAACCGCCGGAAAACACCATGGCCGAGACATTGGGAGGAGCCAAAGTTTGGAATTCCCACCTGCTGAGCTGCCTCACTCCAAATGGCCATTGTAGCTGTTCGTCTCCTCACCAGAGCAGCTGATTCCAGCCCCTCACTCCCCCTGAGAGGCCATGGCCATGGCTATTTAAGCCAGCCAACCCCTCTCAACCAAAAGGTTGGCTGAACCAGACCTTCACAGAATCCCTCCAAATTCCTCACAATGCTTCCCCTAGCCAAGAGCAATTAATCCCCACTGTTCTCCTGCCCTAACTCCCACTGATTGAGCACAATTTTGGAGCTCAATTCTCAGGCTAGAACATGACACTTCCAAATCCTCCACAAAAATCAATTTAAACTCACCCAAACCTACATAAGACCAAGAGAAGGAGTTCCCCACTAAAAGCCCCCTCTCCACGCCACTCATTTGTTCTAGCCTCCAAAGGTTGAAATCGAGTCTGGTGGAAATCAGGTCTAGGCAATTCCTCAGGGCCAGAGACTTCATCTGGAGCTTGCTTGGACTCAATCGAAGGTGACACAACTCTCAGATCGAAGCTTCACTTCTCTGAGCAAAGGTATGAGCTCTCTCTTCTTCCCGAGCTTCTGAACATTCTCTATTTTTATTGAGTTGATTTCATGCCACATAAACCGTATGTATATGTTTGTCTCTTCAAGACGAATCCATAGAGTATAAGAACGTAAAAATCCATTGAGAATCGAGTGAGATCTTAGGGTTTTAGTGTGGACGGTCACGGGTGCACACCGGTCGTAGACGATGACCGGGAGCCGTTGGATCCCGCATGTATCGAGCGGACGGCTCAGATGGCGTCGGACCAGGAGATGGTACGTGAACCGCGGGTCCCGTGGCAGCTCACTCAGATGGTGGCATCGAATGGGAGCGCGCCGCGTGGTCTTTTGGATATGCCGAGGATGACAGGGCGCCGCGTGGATAAGTAGAAAATTAGGGAATTTTCTTATTTATTAAATACCCAAAACTTCAAAAATGCATAACTTTGTGTAGAAAAATCAGAAAAATAAAATAAAATAACCCTCTTGCTCAGTGAACAGAGAAGAATAATGTGGAAAAGAAATCAAGTAATTTCATTAAGTTTTTTATTTTTAATTATTTATTTACTCCCTGTATTATTGTAATTCTCCATTTGCATAGGCAATTCACAATGACATGAGACCATGGGGCTTTTGAAGCCTCTGAACTTGGGAACATTCTCTAAATTTTCCAAGGTCAGAGGCCATCCCTATGAGAAGTTATTGATTTTTCAATTGCATGTCAGTGTTTTCAGTATTTTAATTCCAATAATTAGCATGTTGAGAAATAAATTCTAGGAAAATTTGGTGATGTTTCTTATGACCAGAGGAACCTAGTAAAAATAGGTCTTGAGTTAATTCACATGGAACAACCCTAATTGGCCTAAACACCCAAAATTGAACTTTAATTAATTGGGGTTGACTACACATTAAATTAACTTGAAAATAATTCTCCACTGATCTTTAGGATCAGAGGAACATCACATAAAAATTTTAGGTCAATTGGATTTGATTAACCTCATCAAATGGGTTGATTAAGCCTCTTAAGCAAAATGGATAAAATTAAATTTTAAAAATTCATAACTCACAAAATACTCTTCAAAAATTCACAAAAATAGTTTTGGAGCTTCTCTGATATTAGAGGGACTTAGGAAAATTAAAATTATAATTTTCTAAAAAAAGTTGATTTTTATCATTATTTTAATATTTTAATAATAAAAAAATAATAATAATCACCAAAATGTCACATTTTGAATTCTAAGCACTTAGGAATAAACCAAATATTCTTCCTAAGTCTCTAGGGTAAGATATTGAATTTTAAAGGCCTAAAACAATTTTTAAATAAAAAAATGATTTTCTTTAACATTTCCACAAAATTAATTCTAATAAATCAAAGAAAAATCAGAAAAAATATAAATTTTTGTTCTCTGATTTCCTTGATATCAGAGAGATTTTTTAAAAATGTAAAACCCATTTTTCCACTTCAATTTTATTTTTAAATTAATTAATGCTTCAAAATTAAAAATAATTCTTATAAATAAAATATAATTCAACAAATCACTAAAATTGGTCCAAATGGTCCTCTAGTCATTAGGAACATCCCATAATTTTCTTAAGGATAGAAACATTTCCTTGGTCATGTTATTGAATTTTCCTTAAAAACCCCAAATTTCCATTAAAATAATTACATAAATAAATTAAATCTAGAAAAATCACATTTTCTCCTCTAATGTCTTAATTGACAAGTGAGTCAGGTTACATAAAAATTGTAAGTTCATTTGAGCTTAGTTTAGTGAGTTATAGAATTATTAAGCTTGAAGGGCGAAAGGGTAATTAAAAATTTCAACCCTTAATTAAAATTTTAGGATTAAGTAAAAAGGGGAGGGTAAAATATTTGATTTTAAACTGATTTTGGATGATTGAAACTCAAATGATTGAGGGTAGAAACCTACTAACCATTTCAAATATAATTAAAATAAAACTTTAATTAATCAATTAATTGAAATTTTGGAAGAATAATAGAAATTAGAATTATTAAAGTGGGGATATTATTAAGAGGATAGTTATTCTTTAATTTAAAAATCCCTAAATAAATCACTTTAATAATACTTAATTCTTAATTAAAAAAATTAAAATAATAATCCAAATTAATAATTAATACTAAAATTAAACTAAAATTAAATTTAAATTAAATTTAAACTAAATTAAAAATTAAATTAAATTAAAATTAAATTAAAATTAAACTAAACTAAATTAAAGTAAAGTAAAATTAAATTAAAAAAATTAAAATTAAAATTAAATTAAATTAAATTTAAAAAAAATTAAAATTAAGTTAAAACTAAACTAAATTAAATTAAATAAAATAAATTAAATTAAAAATTAAATTAAAGATAAAATTAAACTAAATTTAAATTAAAATTAAATTAAATTAAATTAAATTAGACCAAACTAAATTAGAATTAAAATCAAATCAAATTAAACTAAAATTAAAATAAATTAAATTAAAATTAAGTTGAATTAAATTAAATCAAAATCATTTAATAACAAACCTAAATGAAATCGTTAAGAATCAAATCTAAAATAACTTGAACACTATTCCAAACTTAAACTAATTTCTATAATTAAGTCAAAATCGAAATTAAATCATTAAGATTAAATCATCAAAATACCTAAGAAATTTGCCTTTTAGAGCTCTTATTATTATAACTCTTAAATGATGTCTGAAGTGAAGTGTTACTTCACTTATAGGATATTCAAACGTCCTTGTTCACTGAGCGAGGGAACAAAACTTAAACCCCTGGATGATTAATTTACCTGTGCAACTAAATTTACTTGGACTCAAAATAATCCGAGAAGTATTGAAAAGATGTGTAGGACTCGTCCTAAACACTTCCTCAATATGACGGTATGTTTTAGAAGAACAATTGAATTTAATTGTTCTTTGATGAAGAAAATCATCCTTAAACCAAACCAAGAACCTAGACGTCATAGGAGATGACTAGTTATAGGATTAGGAATTTGGTAGACAACCAAAACCCTTCCCTTAGCTCTACCTAGGTATCTGTTGAAATATTTAAATGCCTTAACATGTGTTTTAATTGCAGCTTCGGATGACAGGAAGACCCTCCAGGTACGCTTTTATTTTATTGTAATTTACTTTGTTGCAATTTACTTACATGCATTGTACTTTACTTTTTCTTGCATGATAAATAAAACTGTTGCATGAAAACCAAAACCTTTAGGATAGTCCCTAAACTGAAACCAAAACTAAATTAAAAGTCATTGCAAGATAAAATTCACCGCCACAACATTCCAAAATATAAAAATAACTCAAAATTTAATCATAAACAAAACAACAAAACTACAATCACAACTAAATTAAAACGTCTCGTTGAATGATCGGGAATACCTCGGATCATGTAACCCATGTGTTGCTAACGGGATTTCCCACGGTCTAAATGAAAGTGTGGAACTCATTCAGTCGAGTTTGGCAAATTCATCTGTACTAAGTGAATTCAATGAAAATAATGGTGTCGGGATGACGGAACCGTGGGATCTTAATCGGTTCTGTTTAAAACACTTTAAGATTTGTTTTAATTAAAATATTAAAAACACTTAGATTTTAAGATTTTCTCTAAACCAAAACACTTCTCTCATCCTTTGATTTATGACTTCTAAAACTAAACCTCTGCAACAATAAGGAGCTTGGAGCACGGTGGGCAGCACGGCCATCTTCGTCAACAAAACAACTCAACATCAGCAAAACTTTCCTTAGTTTTAAATAACAAAGCCATAGGACTTCGAGGTAGTTTGCTTAGTGCAACATAATTCCTCAACTCTTCGTTAGGCATTTGCATAATCATGTAATGCAAATTAAGCCCTAATCGGTCTTAGGATTCCGAGGTAGTCGTTCGGTACGAAATAAACCCTCACATCTTCGAGGCTATTTGTATGATCATGTCATGCAAATATAAGTCCTAATTAATTAAAATTGGCATGATGGAAACATTGAATAATTCTCTCAAAATGAAGCCAAACAATAGGATAGTTTGGGAAGTTGCTAAGATTCCTCTTGGATCCTCAGCTTCTCCTATTTTTCTTCCTTTGGACTCATGAAATTAAATGTTCCAAATTTGATTCATTCCTTATTTAAATTCCAAAATTCAATCCTTTGAAAACCTTAAACTTTGAAATTCTTGAGAGCAACACCACTAATAATTTTCGAGAGTTTTCTTAAATGATTCTCGTCATTTAAGATGTAATTAACTATAGGGGCTTGCCCTTATAGGAAACTTTAAGAACCTAGGTAATATAAACCCTACATAATTTCTTTGTATTAAGCACGAAAATTTGTCGGCTTATAAAATTGGTTCGCAGATCAAATGGATGTCACAAATCTTCTAGTTTATTTAACCGAGCCCCATCATCAAGCAGTGTGTTTATTCTTCAGGATAGATGAACGGTTTGTGGTGTGGTGCTCGTTTATATAAACTATTCGGAATGTGAGATCAGTTTGATTTCATATCTTAAAATTTTCAAACTTAAAATTATTTTTAAAATCAAATGCTACTTTCCAAATTATATATATTTAAATTAAATTTAAAATATGAAAATTCGCCGAGGTGACCCTTTTTTTTAAAATACAACACAAACCTAAAAATATGCCAACAACTTTTGGCGACTCCGCTGGGGACTAGTTCCTCTCTCCATTTTGATCAGATGGTTTTGCTTTCATAAATCGGTAGTGAGTCCATGCCCTTAATGAACGAAAACTACCATTCTTCCGTTGGAATACCCCGTTCATTTCTGTCTTGAACGAGTATAGCCACTGTTTAGACACCCTTAAACAGAGAGGTATCGAGATCCTTTTACCTCTTTTCTGAGGTGGGGTGGACCCCCAATAGGTGTTAGTTTAGGAAGTGGTCCTTCGAGTCGAGAAGTCTTGCATAAGACTTTCTCTTCCTTTTTGATTCTAAATCGAATCCTTTACCTTTTCTATACCGTTAAACATTCCATTCCTAATGAACAAATCCTCTAATAAACGACTCTTTCGATGAATAAATCCTTTTAAAATCACAAATATGCTAAGATAAATGAAAATGTGTTCGGACTCTTTATTTTCCGTCCTAAACATTACAATGAAAAGAAGCATGATTCGGGACTAACATTCAGAATCTACCCTACAGAAATGACTGCTCCAAAGCTAATCTTCTCCTTCACCAATGGAATGGATTTTGCTATTTACAAGGATGAACTTCCTGACAATGGGATCATCTGTTTCGGACAAGGATTTGGCAACACAGATGTCAAGTTCGCTGATGTCACTCTCTTCACATTAATGGACAAAGTGTCAGAAACTGAAGAGGCCGTGATTGAGTTCAATCTGAAATCAACTCAAGAATTCCCTCCCCTGCAAAGGATTCTAGCTGATAAGAGTACCAATGTTCGTAGGAGGACTATTGTCTCTACCCCCACCGGTCTAGTCATCTCAGCACCTACCCCGACTTCTGCCAATCTGAAGGGGAAGGAAATCCAAGTCTGTGATGAGCCTGTCACCGTGGAGGGTGCAGACTTTGTTAATATACCATTTTTTTTTAGATTGGGTCCAGTTCAAGAGTTGCACCCCTAACTCGGACTCAAAGGAGAAATAGAAGTAGAAAGATTGCCATGAAAACTAGAGCTACTGAAGTTGCTTTTCTAGAAGAAATTCTTGAAGAAAAAGAAGAACTGCCTGAGTATATACCTCTGTTGGAAGGGAGCAGGTTTCACCATCTCTCTGCCGCATCATATGAAGAGGATGTTTGTAGGATCGCCACCGTATTACCCCGACCTGCATACTACAACAATTACAAGATGAAAAGGGATAGGACTACGCCGTTGACTCGGCTGCAAACTATAATAAAAAGATTGGCAAAGAAAGAAAGGCGGGTGCCAGCTAAATCCCGCCTCGGACAGCAAATAGAACCCGTTGCTGCCACAGAGAAACCAAAGAAGAAGATGAAAGCCAGTCCGCCCGTTGTTGTATCGGGTCTACAGATTAGGGAGTATACCACCTTCCAGCACATAGCCGACAGACCATCCGATCCTAGGCTTCCGACTGCAAGAAGGATGGTATGGCGGCCTAATACTGGCGAGTTAAGACAAAAGCAATGCCCTGAGATGAAAGTCTCATCAGGAGACTTGAATCAGAAGAAAGTGCTACTGCAATAAAGGGGACTCCCGGAAAGGAAGTTCAATAACTGTCACGAGACAACTGCGAGACCGTGCGAAAAGGGCCACTAGAGGATGTGATTGATAAGTTAAGGACTGACATCCGACGGTTAGCAAAAGAAAGAGAAGAAGAACTAGGAGATGAAGTTGACTCATCAGAGTTCATGGATGAGGAGTATGCCGAGATCAACATGGTCGAGAGACGAGCATCGTCAACTTCGCAAGGTGCTCCGGCCGCTGCGGAAAGAGATGAACCAGAAGTGTTGAGAGCACAGCTTCGGGAAAGAGATGATACAATTTCTCATATGGAAAGAGGATGGAAGAGATGGATGCTGGCTTAGCCACTCTCCAGAGTCAGGCCCCACCTCAGAAAGAGACACCCCCAGAGATCATCCATATTGCGGATGGAGGAAAAGAGATCACATCCGTCAATGGGGATGAGAAACCAAAGAAGGATTCTACACAAAGCATGAATCCAGAAAAGTATATTGAAAACATGGTAGAACAGAAGGTGTGAGAAGCTTTAGCACAATCCAAGATTGGAGCATCTATTCAGACGGGTAGACCTTACCCCAAGGAGTTCGATGCAGTCCAATACCCGAAAGGCTTCGTACCACCTCTGTTTAAGACTTTTGATGGAACAGGAAACCCCCGGCAACATGTTGCACATTTTCGTGCTAGTTGTTGCAATGCCGGTGGGAGCAACGCTTTACTCTTCAGCCAGTTCCTCAGCAGTTTGTCAAGGATCACCTTCGACTGGTACGCAGAATTGCGGAACGGCTCAGTGAAGACTTTTTTGGAACAGGAGAATTTCTTCGTTAAACGATTTGCCGGGGCTCAGCACCACATCACTATCAGTGATCTAGTGGTGGATCAACAAAAGCTGAATGAGACTTTAGTGGATTACATACTTCAATGGAGAAACTTAAGCATGAAGTGTGAACCAAAGCATCAAGAACAACATGCAGTCGATATCATGCTTAAGAGTATCCATGGCCCGATAGCAGTCCTCCTTAAAGGATTTACGATCAAGACTTTTGAGAAGTTGCTTAGCAAAGCCGGGAGCTTGCAAGAAGAGGCAAAACAGTTAAGTTTTGCGAATAAGAACGATAAGCAGAAACCTGTGAAAACATTTGAAAAGAAATCCGGAATCGTCACAATAGTAGATAAGGGCAAGCAACCGGTTCAGATACAGTCAGAGCGGCCACAGCCTAGCTATCAACCACCACAACAGACTTATCAGCAACCTCAGCAAGGCTATCAGCAACCTCAACAAGGCTATTAGCAACCTCGTCCGAGCTATCAGTCATCTCAGCATTATGAACAATCGCCTCATTCATCGCGTACCATAAGAGAACTTCTAAATAAAGAACATCCATTCAAAACATAAGCAGTAGCGAAGATGTTACGCAGCTTAATGAAGACACCAGATTTTCAGCTGCCAGAGCCCAAGAAGCTAGAAGAAGTCAATATGAAAGATCATCCGAACTATTGCCCTTACCACCAGATGCTTGGACATATTATAGAAGATTGCATCACATTCAAGAGTTGGCTTGATGACAATCTCTGAAAATGGAACATAACGATCCCAAAGGAATACATGAAGGAACCCCAGAAGGGAGGTTCCGTCAATGTTATTTCAACGGATCCCATTGTTCTGATAGACCCTTACACGACTGATGATGGATGGAGTACTGTCTGGACAAAATCATCGAAGAAAATTTTGGATCACATCCAGGCCGCTTCGGTACGTGCTTCAACTCAGAGTTTGAGACCTGTCGAGCCGGCACTATCACTTGCGATTGAAGAACCGCCCTAGAAGGAGGAGAAGATCGTGGAAGAAAAGAAGACCGAGGCTCCGGAGGGTAGACTAGGGGCTGCTTATCCTAGGATGGTCGTTCCGATTCGGGGGAAAAATCCCTCGAACTCTTGACTCTGTATGATTATTTGTCCGCCCCGGTGGGATCTTATAATGATAATGGTTATGGCGTTAGCTACGTTTTGACTGTTTCTAACAATTACGTAACTAGCGACAACCGACTTAATCCAGATCTCGATTCAAATACAAATAATGAATCTCAAATCATACACAACCTCGATGACCACGACGAAGAAGATGTTCACAAGGGAGGCTACAAAAGCTCGACAAGAAATGAGTCTATTTGTGAATTCCGAGGAGCTCCGATCACGATAGAATTAGAACCATCAGATACCGAAGCAACTTCAGAAAAGCCAGTTGTTCCAATTCAAGGGGATACACCCGCAGATTCAACACCAAATTCAGAAGAGATAACTGAAGTAAATTTAAGGAGTGGAAAAGTTCTACCCCCGAGAATGGGTCCAAAGGATAAAGGAAAGAAGGTGGTTGCTCAGGAAGAGCCAACCCCGACAGCGGAATTGCCCATTCGGGAAGAAACCGAGGAACATGATAATAAAGTGGACTATAATGTGCTAGCCCATCTTTGGAAGCTACCAGCCAAACTAAGCATACACGACGCTCTGATCCTGTCAAAGGAGATGAGGGAGGCTCCGATCAAGGCTTTACTTGATCCAGAGATCTGTTTAGCTCAAATGGCCGATAATTTCTTTGATGAGGTTTGCTCGTTAAAAGAATAGCGAGGTGTTACCTTCATGGACAACGATCTATTACTAGGAACAACAGATCACAACAGACCGTTATACATTTTAGTCACTATTGGAAAGTTTATGCTCTCCAAAGTGTTGGTTGATCCGGGAGCATCAATCAACATAATGAATCTTCGAACGCTAGCATATTTGGAAATCGATGTTCGCGAACTTGAAGCAGACAAAATGCTATTAAGAGGCTTCAATGAAAAGGGAGAAAGAGCTCTTAGATCGATAACACTACTAATGAAGACCGGTGATTTAGCAAAGACAACCGCAAAATTCCACATAATTGATTCTGAGACATCGTTCAACGCTCTACTTGGTCGACCGTGGATCCATGAAAATCGGATGGAACCGTCGTCTCTGCACCAATGCATAAAGTATTATGAAGGAGGGGAACAGTGCATCAAACGTGACTTGCAACTATTCTCCGTACACGAGACTAGAATTCATGAAGATGCGGCCTACTATGCACCCCCGAAGAAAACAATCTTTTTTAGAAATACCATACCAAATGAAGCAAAAGAAATTTGAGACGATGAAGAACCTGAAGTTCTAGTTCAACAGTTACTCACCACTCCCTTACGGCGAGATGGTGAAGATTTCTCCAGAACTCACACCCGAGGTCGAGGCCGGGGACGAGGACATGGAAGAAATGTTAGAACAGTTGGATAGAAGAAATCGGTCATCGATGTTGATTGGGAGAACACTTCCGAAGAAGGAGAAGAAATCAAGAAAGAAGCAGCGACAATAAGTCAAAAGAAACCCCAGTTCAAGATCTCTCTCGAAGATGAAAAGAATGAAGAATACAATCAATGTACGAGAAGATTAACCATCATGTACATTCTATGACCCTGACCTCGATCCATTCTAATAAGATCGAGGGTATGGTGGTCAAGGAAGTGCATGGTGGAGGTACTAAGCCAATCAAGTTTTACCGTGGTGCTTCCTCTTCCAATAGTGAAAAAGATGTACAATTTGAAGATGTTACTTCTTCCGAATTAATGGAATTACCTTTTGAGTTGTACTCTCCCTGTGTTCAAAATTTAATTCAACGTGGTGTCTTACCTCGACAATGGACAAAGGGTCAATCACAACATTTTGAAAGATTAAGGAATAATGCGGGTCGACCTCCTAATTGAAAACATGGTCTCGGATTAGACACAGTAGGTTCAGTTGACGATACGGGATTTTGCTTGGTTGTCACTTGCGAACCTAATGAAGACTGCTTGGAAGCTTCAGGAGATCTCGGAGATCTACCAATCGAAGATGCTCCACCAGAATTCGAAGAAGAAATCAAATCTACAATAGATGAGTTAATGGAAGTTAACTTAGGTACTAGTGAAGAGCCTATGCCAACCTTTGTTAGCTCCTTACTCAAAAAAGAAGATTCCAAGGAAATAATCAAGCTACTAATAGAATTCAAGGACGGTTTTGCTTGGAGTTACGATGAAATGCCAGGATTAGCTCCAGAGGTCGCAGTTCACAAGTTAGGAGTAGATCCTACTTCTGTTCCAGTCAGACAAGCTCCCAGAAGAATGCGTCTAGAAATTGTGCAACAAGTAATAGCCGAAGTTAAGAAGCTAATTGATGCTAAATTTGTCCGTGAAGAACAATACCCTACTTGGTTAGCCAATGTGGTACCAGTCAGAAAGAAGAACGGTCAGATCAGAATCTGCGTAGACTTTAGAGATTTAAATAAAGCATGTTCAAAAGACGAATTTCCACTACTAATCCCAGAACTAATGATTGATATTGATTCAACACATGAAATATTTTCATTCATGGATGGATCATTAGGATACAACCAGATAAAGATGGCACCAGAAGACGAAAAACTCACGGCATTCAGAACGTCGATCAGAGTGTATTGCTACACAATAATGCCATTTGGACTAAAGAACGCAGGAGCAACATATCAAAGAGCAATGACAAAGATTTTTGATGATCTCATTCACAACCAAGTTGAGTGCTACGTGGATGATGTGGTCATCAAAAGGAAACTGAAGGAAGATCACCTGTATGATTTCAGAATTATTTTCGAGCGACTACGACAATACAACCTTATGATGAATCCCTTAAAATGTGCCTTCGGCGTTACCTCTGGGAAATTCTTAGGATTTGTTGTCCGACATCGTGGAATTGAAATCAATCCAGAGAAGATTAAAGCTATCTTAGAAATGCCGCCACCCAAAACATTGAAACAACTACTATCCTTTCAAGGAAAGTTGGCATATCTTCGACGCTTTATATCAAATTTGTCAGGAAGGTGTCAACCTTTTTCTTCTTTGGTTAAGAAGGACGCTGAGTTTACTTGGGACTCCAAATGTCAACATGCCTTCGATGACATCAAACGATACTTAATGACACCTCCTGTCTTAGTAGCCCCAGTCTCAGGTAGACCGTTGATATTTTATACCGCGGCTTTAGACGACTCCCTTGAAGCCCTGCTAGCCCAGGTCAATGATGAGGGAAAAGAAAATGCTCTCTAATACTTAACACGTCGTCTAATTCAGACGGAAGTAAAGTATCCTCCTATCGAGAAGCACTGCTTGGCCCTTATCTTGCTGCACAGAAGCTCAGACATTACATGCTTTCTCATAAGGTCAACCTTATTTCGAGAGTTAATCCATTGCAATATTTGATGACTCGACCAACACTTTCTGGCAAACTTGCCAGGTGGTCGATGATACTCTTGCAATTTGACATAACTTTCGTTCCTCTTCGCGCCGTAACGGGACAAGTCCTAGCTGACTTCCTTGTAGCACACCCTTTACCGGCAGATTCGCCTCTCGACGATGATTTGCCTGACGAGCAAATAATGAGCCTAGAGGACCCTGATGATTGACGTTGGGAACTATACTTCGATGGAGCGTCCTCAGCACAGAAGAACAAAGAATTGCAAATGATAGTGCCCGGTAAGGCAGGAATCAGACTAATCTTTATAACACCGGAGCGGGGGATGTTAAAATACTCTTACCACTTAATAGAGTCGTGTAGTAACAATGAGGCAGAATACGAAGCCCTCATAACAGGACTAGAACTAACCATTCAAATGGGAATAAAGGACATCAACATCTACGGAGATTCTCAGTTGATCATTCAACAGGTCGCCGGATAATACATAATTTTGATGCTAAGACTTGAGCAGTACTTTCAGTATGCCATGAAACTGTTGGAACATATTCCGAATGTAACGATCTACAAGATCCACAGAAAAGAAAATACTCTTGCAGATGCGCTATCTCGCCTTGCAAAAGAATTTACCTGCTTACAAGATGAGTCAGTTGAAGTGTCAGTTCAGGGACGACAGGTCCTATCACAGCTCGACATGGATATGATACAAAAATCAGAAAAAACAGAGGAATCAGTTGCAGCAATAACAGAAAACACAGAAGATTGGCTTCAACCGCTAATAGACTACCTGCAAACAAGGAAATTACTAGATGATAAGTCATTAGCCCATCAAATCAAGAAAAGAACTCTGTCTTACGCATTAATAAACAATACATTATACAGAAGGTCTTTTGATCAGATGTGGTTAAGATGCCTGAGCAGGTCTGAGGCTCGTGAAATTGTCAAAGAGGTACACTTAGGACTCTGTGGCGCTCATCAGTCGGGTCCGAAAATGAAAATGAAGATTAAAAGACTAGGGTACTACTAGCCCTCAATGATGACCGACTGTATGAAGATCGCCAAGAGCTGTCACCAATGCCAAGTGCATGGAATAGTTCTACATCAGCCTCCAAATATGCTACATCCGACAATCGCTTCGTGGCCATTTGAGTGTTGGGGCACAGATATAGTGGGTCCGATAGAACCACCTTCTTCAAGAGGAAATCGCTTCATCCTTGCAGCTACAGACTACTTTTCTAAATGGGCAGAAGCTATACCACTCAGGGAAGTGAAGACACACCACGTGCTACAGTTTTTCAAGAACCAAGTTGTCTACCGTTTTGGGGTACCGCGCAGAATCATTTCAGATAATGGGTCAGCATTCAAAAGTACAAAGGTCAACAATTTTGTCAAAAGACACGGGATCGATTGGAGATACTCAACGATCTACTACCCAAGAGCAAACGGCTTGGCCGAGGCTTTTAATAAAACTCTCGTTCAAATTCTAAAGAAACCTTTGGACGACAATAAGGGAAATTGGCACGAGAAGTTGTTAGAAGCCTTATGGGCCTACATGACAACTTTTAGGACTCTTACTCAGTCTACGCCATACGCTTTAGTGTACGGGTCCGAGGCTGTTCTACCCTTGGAAGTTCAGCTCCCATAACTCAGAATTGTAGTTGCGAACAAAGTCACTACAGAGGAAAATGCCAGACTACGACTAGAAGAATTGGAAAGCTTCGAAGGGAAAAGACTTTCCGCGCAACAGAATTTGGAACTGTATCAAGCTAATATGATCCAGGCCCATGATAAACTGGTCCGCCCCAGGACATTCAAAGTCGGTGACTTGGTTTTGGTTCTCAGAAGACCTATTCTTGCGCATTGCAAGAAAGGTGGTAAATTTGAACGGACTTGGGAAGGGCCGTTTGTGGTCGAGACAATCTACTCAGGAGGCTCTTACCAACTTGTGAACTGCCAAGGAGAACGACAAATGCTTCCAATCAACGGACGATATTTGAAGAAGTATTACACAACATGATGTTTCGAAGAAATGAATTCTCATCCCTAGAAACACGGGTGAAGTAACCACTTGTGACTGGGTCTGAACCCAAAAACATAAAGATGGATGACAAAAGAAAAATCATTAACAAAAAAATATGTGCTAGAAATAAAATATGTGAAATCAAAATAATAAAGTGTTACCCTTCCGTTCAAATCAATTCTTGTTCCTGATCTTTCTTCATCTTTATCTACTTTCCTTAGAAATTAAAATAAGTGAATAAGAATCTTCAGTGATAAATATTTTCTTAATGTTCTTGTTCTTAGTACAGCCCCTGATTCTTTCCTTATCTTTTTAGCAGGGAAATGTCGAACGGGAGGTTGGTCCTAAACTTTAGAAATGGTGTGAGTCTCGCACTCGATGAAAAGAGGGTGAAGGATGGAGCAGTGATAGAAATTGATTATGACTTCACACCAGCCAGCCTACAGTACGAAGAAAATGATTGGGTCCTAGTTTACCGAGAAAAGCTTCACAGCCAGACAGTGATGAAGATGGGTGGCCCAAGCCACCAATCCAGCCACAAGAAAAGAAAGACAAACACCGAGGAGAACAAGAAAATCAAGTCTGTAGTTACCATGGTAGAGGGCAGGCTTGTCAGCGCCGCGCCTGCAAAAATTCAAGGGGTAAGGAGAGCTACTCTCACTGCTACCCAAAGAAGGAATAAGAATCGCCGTATCTGCAAGATGTTGACTAAACTAGCAGCAGATCAACACGAGGAAACAACCGCTTTTGCCAGCACACACATTTCAAAGATATCGGTTCGTCGGGAACCAGAAAGAAGAAAGTTAACGCTAAGAGAATCAGAACAAATCGAAGAAGTGCCAAGAAGAACAGAAATAGAGTCACTGCCTCGAAGCCGGACAGAGATACCAGATCTGAAGAACCTTGTTGGGGAAGCAACCTCGGAGGATGTCCCGACAGAGACAATCCCCGAGGAGCTAAGATATGCAGGAGAACGCGAAGGGATTGAGCCATACATCCCACAGTACGTTACTAGGCCTCGTCACTTGCAGATCATCCCAGAATATGAACTAGAAAGAATGCAAAATGTTGAGAAGAAGACTTTTAAATGCTTTGAAAGGATTAAAGGCAAGAGAATCAACATTTTGGAAGACCTTGAGTTACACGGAGATGTATTCTCAGAGTACGAGCACCAGCAGATCGTGGATTTCATCTTAGAACATCAGAAGATCGGTCGAGCAGGACGTCTGAGGGAAAAAACTTATTCAGAACCCCGGAGATGGATGCCAGGGAAAGGAAGAGTCACAATACTATGCGGATGTTGTTATAACTTCACAGAGGACATAAAAGGAAATCAACTAGGAATACTCCGTCGCAGTGAGGTGGATCCAATGCCAAGGATAATTAAAAGAATGGTGAAAAGAATGGTAACATAGAGGGTACTGCCAGTAGACTGCATACCTAACAGTTGCATCATCAACAATTATCAGAAGGGCGACTGCATACCTCCACACGTAGACCACCACGACTTTGTCAAACCTTTCTGCACAGTTTCGTTCGTCAACTAATGCAATATCATGTTCAGAAATGACCTCCGGATAGCAGGCCTGGGTAAGTTCTGAGGCCCGGTGGAGATTCCACATCCGGTAGGTTCCGTCATGATATTAAAAGGAAATGGAGCAGACATCGCAAAACATTGTATACCGGGAGTGCCAATGGAGCGGATCTCTGTCACTTTTAGAAGGATGGACGATAGAAAGGCGCCTTACCATATCCAGCCAGATCCAGAATTGGAGAATCTCCATCCCTACGAGCTGTGAGTTACATGGGAAATAGCACACCTCCAATGCACATCCATGCGGCATTCCTGCCAAGGGTGGCTTGGAAGGTGATGTTATTACCCATGTTTCTTACTATTCAGACATGAATTTTTTGACAGATGCTTTTGGTTGGATCAACAAGAAACTTACACAGTCCGTTTTGGATTTACATGGATTTTATGAGACATTAAATTTCTGAGGAAAACGTCATCATGACTAGATCAAGTTGTATGATGTACTTTCAACAAGTTGGAATGAAAATGACTACGTCATATTTTGCCTTCACCTCTTTTGTGCAAATTGACTGGGAAACGCCATTAGAGTTAAATGAACTTTGATGAAAGAACAGAAGAGAAAAGAAAATAAATGGGAACTTTTCCTAAAAATCTAAGTAGTAAAATGAACTTCAAATTCACATGAACACTAAACAAACAACAATTAAAAAATAATGAGATCGTTAAAGGACAAATAAAACCAATCTAAATCTCAAATTGAATTCCAGTCAAAATCCATCTTTTCAAACCCTTCAATTCTTATTCAAATCAAGATCTATTTCAGACCTCCTTTGAAACCCTCTGTCGGGATAATTTCAGAACCACGAAAAATTTTCGATTTGGTTCTGATGGCATGAATTCATACCCTTCACCAAATAATCAAACATTGATTGATTCTCAAGGGATGTGGAACAGATTCATACCTCATTTCAATCTCCCGCTAAATCCAAATCTCCACAGTACATTTCAATTCAAAATTTCCAAGACTGGTACCTACATTCCAGTTCTCATTTCGACATCGATACCTACATTTCGATTCTCATCTGAATTGATACCTACATTTCAATTCAAAATTTTTGAGACTGGTACCTACATTCCAGTTCTCATTTCGAGATCGATACCTACATTTCGATTCTCATCTGAATTGATACATACATTTTAATTCAAAATTTCCGAGACTGGTACCTACATTCCAGTTCTCATTTCGAGATCGATACCTACATTTCGATTCTCATCTGAATTGATACCTACATTTTAATTCAAAATTTCTGAGGCTGGTACCTACATTCCAGTTCTGATTTTGAAATCGATACCTACATTTCGATTCTCATCCGAATTGATACATACATTTCAATTCAAAATATTTGAGACTGGTACCTACATTCGAGTTCTCATTTCGAAATCGATACCTACATTTTGATTCCCATCCGAATTGATACCTACATTTCAATTCAAAATTTTTGAGGATGGTACCTACATTCCAGTTCTCATTTCGAGATCGATACCTACATTTCGATTCTCATCCGAATTGATACCTACATTTCAATTCAAAATTTATGAGACTGGTACCTACGTTCCAGTTCTCATTTTGAGATCAATACCTACATTTTGATTCTCATTCGAATTGATACCTACATTTCAATTCAAAATTTTTGAGACTGGTGCCTACATTCCAGTTCTCATTTCGAGATCGATATCTACATTTCGATTCTCATTCGAATTGATACCTACATTTCAATTCAAAATTTTCGAGACTGGTACCTACATTTCAGTTCTCATTTAGAGATCGATACCGACATTTTGATTCTCATCCAAATTGATACCTACATTTCAATTCAAAATTTCCGAGATTGGTACCTACAT
>JAKZJZ010002550.1:0-15575 GCA_022702705.1 Papilionanthe hookeriana x Papilionanthe teres
ATCATATATTTGGGAAGATCCTCATTTATTTAAATTAGGAAGAAATTCTGTAATTCGTAGATGTGTACCTTATGAAAAAACTTATGCTATTATTTGTCGGCATATTTTTAGGTCGTGTTTTATTTTGAAGAGGGGTCGCCTAACAGAAATCTGTCGGCGAATTTTTAATTTAATTAAAATAAATAATTTGAAAAGTAGTATTTGATTTTGAAAATAATTTTAAATTTGAAGGTTTTAAGATATGAGATTAAACCGATCTCACATCCCAAATAGTTTATATAAACGAGCACCGCACCATAAACCGTGTATCTATCCCTAAGGATAGACACACTCGCTTGATGGTGGGGCTTCGATTAAATAAACTAGAAGATTAGTGACATCCGTTTGGTCTGCGAACCAATTTTATAAGCCGACAAGTTTCCCCTGCTTAATATGAAAACATTAAACAGGGTTTATATTACCTGGGTTCTTTAAAATTCCCTATAAGGGCAAGCCCCTATAGTTAATTACATCTTAAGTGACGGGAATCACCTAAGAAAACTCTCGATAATAATCAATGATTCTCGCTCTCAAGAATTTCAAAGTTTAAGGTTTTCAAAGATCGAACTTTGGAGTTTCAATAGAAATGGATCAAATTTTTGGAACATTTTGTTTTGTGAATCCAAAGGAAGAAAGGTAGGAGAAATCACCGATTCGAAGTGAACTTCGATAATTTCCCGACTATCCTATCGTTTGGCTTGAATTTAGGAAAGTCCTAATGTTTATTTGATATTTCAATCTTGCCAATTTCAATTAATTAGGGCTTATATTTGTATGATAAAATCAAACAAATAGCACTAGAAGATGTGAGGGTTTATTGTCGTATCGGACGACTACCTCGGAATCCTAAGACCGGTTAGGGCTTAATTTGCAATGCAAATGCCTAACGAGGAGTCGAGGATTTATGTTGCACTAGTGCAAGCTACCTCGAAGTCCTATGGCTTGGTTGTTTTAATTCTAGGAAAGTTTTGCTGAAGTAGACTCGGGTTTTGCTGATGACGATGGTCGTGCTCGCCCACCATGCTCCGAGCTCCTTGTTGTTGCAGAGGTTTAGTTTTAGAAATCATAAATCGTGAGTTGAGAAAAGTGTTTTGGTTTAGAGAAAATCTTAATTTCCAGGTGTTTTTTATGTTTTATTTAAAACAAATCTTAAAGTTGATTATAACGACACCGGTTAAGATCCCACGGTTCCATCCTTCCGGCATCATTATTTTATCGGATTCACTTAGTCCGTATGAATTTGCTAAACTCAATCGAATGAGTTCCACACTTTCATTTAGACCATGGGAAATCCCGTTAGCAACACGTAGGTTACATCATCCGAGGTATTCCCGATCATCCAACAGGACGTTTTAATTTAGTTGTAATTGTAGTTTTGTGTTCTGTTTGTGATTAAATTTTGAGTTGTTTTATATTTTGAAATGTTGTGGCGGTGAATTTTATCTCGCAATGACTTTTAACTTAGTTTTGGTTTCGGCTTTAGGGTCTATCCTAAAGGTGTGGGTTTTCATGCAACAGCTTGTTTTATCATGCAAGAAAAGTAAAGTGCATTTCGTAATAAAGTAAATCGCAAGAAAGTAAATTGCAAGAAAGTAAATCGCAATAAAATAAAAGCGTACTCGGAGGGTCTTCCCGTCATCCCAAGCCGCACTTAAAACACAATTAGCATATTTAAGCAAGTTCCTAGGTAAAGCTAAGGGAAAGGTTATGGTTTTCTACCAAATTCCTAATCCTATAGCTAGTCATCTCCTATGACGTCTAGTGTTCTTTGTGTTTTGGTTTAAGGACGATTTTCTTCATCAAAGAATAATCAAATTCAATTGTTCTTATAAATATCCTATCATATCGAGGAAGTGCTTAAGAAGAATCTTAAACATCTTTTCAATATTTCTAGGATTGTTTTAAGTCCAAATGAATTTAATTATATAAATGAATCGATCGTCCGAGGTTTTCAAGTCTTGTTAACTCGCTCGATGAACTAGGACATTTGAATATCCTATGAGTGAGGTAACACTTCATTTGATGTTCCATTTAGGAGTTATAATAATCAAAGCTTTCAAGGGTAAATTAGTATTCAAATGATTTGATTTAAGTTAAAGGGTTTAAATTTGGAATAGTGTTCAAGTTGCTTTATATTTAGTTTAATTTAATTTAATTTGATTTGATATTTAATTAATTTGATTTAATTTAATTTAATTTAATTATTTAATTTAATTTAATTTAATTTAATTTAATTTAATTATTTAATTTAATTTAATTTAATTTAATTTAATTTAATTGAGTTTTAATTTAGTTTAACATAGTTCAATTTAATTTGATTTGGTATTTAATTAATTTGATTCGATTTAATTTAATTTAATTATTTAATTTAATTTAATTTAATTTAATTGTTTAATTATTTAATTTAATTTAATTTAATTGTTTAATTTAATTTAATTTAATTATTAAATTTAATTTAATCTTAATTTAATTTATCTTTAATTTACTTTATTTTTAATTTTAATTGAAATTTCAAAAGAATTTAATAATTTAATTAAGTCTTTTAATATTTTAAATTTGAGTTATCATTTTAATTAAAAATTGAGTATTAGTTGATATAATTAATTTAGGGATTTTTAAATTAAAGAATAAATCTCTTCCTAATAAAGATCCCTTATTTTAATAATTCCAATTTTATTATTCTTCCAAATTTAATCTATTATTTAATTAAGGTTTAATCATTTTAAAATTATTTAATGGGTTTCTACCCTTTAATTATTTAAATTTCAATCATCCAAATCAGATTAAGATCAAATATTTTACTTGTTGACTTTTTATTAAACCTAAAGTTTTAATTAAGGATTAAAAGTTTAATTACCATTTTACCCCTTAAGCTTAATAATTTCATAACTCACTAAATTGAATTCAAATGAACTTGAAATTTTTATGTGACTTCACTCATATGTCAATAAAGACATGAGAGGAGAAAATGTGATTTTTCTGTATTTAATTTATTTATATAATTATTTTTGGTGGAAAATAGAGATTTTCAAGGAAAATTTGATAACATGACCAAAAGAAAGTTTCTGTCCTTAAGAAAATTAGGGGACATTTCTAATGACCAGAGAAGCACTTGGACCAATTTTGGTGATTTTTTGAATTATATTATTTTTATTATAATTATTTTGAGTTTTGGAGTGTTAATTAATTTAAAAATAAAATAAATGTTGAAAAATGGATTTTATATTTTTCAAAAATCTCTCTGATATCAAGGAAACCAGAGAAGCAAATTTTGCAATTTTCTGATTTTTTTATGATTTATTGTAATTATTTTAGTGAAAATGCTAGAAAATACATTTTTTTTAATTTTAAAATTACCCTAGGGCTTTAAAATTCAATATCTCACTAAATAGACCTAGGAAAAATGTGGGGTTTGTTCCTAAGTGATTAAAATTCAAAATGTGACATTTTGGTGAATTTTATTATTTTTGTGATTTTTATTATTTTTTAATTATTAAAAATATTAAAATATTATTAAAAATCAACTTTTTAGAAAATTGAAATTTTAATTTTCTTAGGTTCCCCTGATATCAGAGAGGCTCCAAAACCAAGTTTGGTGAATTTTTGAAAAGTATTTTAAAAGTTATAAATTTTTAAAGTTTAAAATGGCTAAGTGACTTAATCAACCCAATTAGTGGGGTTAACCAAGTCCAATTGACTTCAAATTTTTATGGTGGATTCCTCTGATCCTAAAGGTCAGTGGAGAATTGATTTCAAGTCAATTTGATACCTGGTTAACTCTAATTAATTAAAGACCTATTTTGGGTGTTTAAGCCAATTAGGGTTAACTGCGAGTGAATTAACTCAAGTCCTATTTTTCCTAAAGTTCTCTGGTCATAAGGAACATCACCAAATATTTCTAGAATTTATTTCACAACATGCTAATTTTTGGAATTAAAATACTCAAAACAGCAACATGCATTTGAAAAATAAATAACTTTTCACAGAGATGGCCTCTGACCTTGGAAAATTCAGGGAATGTTCCCAAGTTCAGAGGCTTCAAAAGACCTATGGTCTCATGCCATGGTGAATTGTATACATGCATGGAGAATTAAATGTATGCAGAGAGTAAATAAATCATAAAAAATAAAATACTTAATGAAATTAAATGATTTCTTTTCCACATTATTCTCCTCTGTTCGCTGAGCAAGGGGGTATTTTTATTTTATTTTTGTGATTTTTCTACACAAAGATATGGATTTTTGAAGTTTAGGGAATTAAATAAATAAGAAAATACCCTAATTTTCTATTTATCCACGCGGCGCCGGCCGAAACCTCGGCAGCTCCGAACGCACACGCGTCGCGCTCCCATTCGACGCCGCCACCCGAGTCGGCGGCCCGGGCCCCGCGGTTCTCGTATCGTCTCCCGGTCCGACGCAATCCCGGCCGTCCGTGCGCGCGTGTATCGAATGGACGCGCATCCGTTCATCGTCCCCAAGTGTTCTCACCCGAGAGCCGTCCACACTAAATCCCTAAGATCTCACTCGATTCTCAATGGATTTTCATGTTCTTATGCTCTATGGATTCGTCTTGAAGAGACGAACACATCTATACGGCTAACATGCATTGGAACTAAGGCATTTGAAATAGAGAATCTTCAAGAGCTCGGGATGAAGAGTTAGCTCATACCTTGGCTCGGAGAAGTGTGGCTTCAATCCGAGAGTTGTTGCACCTTCGATTGGGTCCTAGCAAGCTCCGGATGAAGTCTCCTGGTCCAGTGAATTGTCCGGATATGATTTCGACCAAGCCCGATCACAAAGCTTGGAGGCCGGAGCAACTCGGGTGGCCCGGAGATGGGGCTTTTGGTGGTGGACACCTTCCCTCGGTCCGGTGAAGGTGTAGAGCCAATCAATTTGGGAATTGGCTCACCGTGGAGAAGTGTCCTGGTTTTGGGCTAAAGTTCGAGCTCAAAATCGGGCTCGACTAGAAGGAATTGGGGCTGGAATTCAGTGGGGATCAGGTGCTCTATGTGTAGAGAGTGATCTGGAGTGATTTTGGCAGAGTTTCCTTAAGGTTTTGTTTCAGCTCCTTCTCATGGCCGAGAGGGGTGGAATTTAAATAGGAGAGGGTGGAAGGCCTCTCAGAGAGAGTTAGGGCTCGGGATCGACCATGCTCTGGTGAGGAGAAGATCAGCCATGGTGACCACCGGGCATGGGGCAGCTCAGCAAGTGAGAATTTCGATGTTGGCTCACATGTGAGCTCTCGGCCATGGTGTTTTCCGGCGGCCTCGGTGGCCGGCCGGCCAGTGCAATGGTCACCATCTTGGTCAAGTGGGTCGGGGTCTGGGGTTTAGTGTAGGCAATCGAGGTTTGACATGTGTAAAGGAGTTTGATTTAAATGGAATGGGAGAAGACTCACTTTGGCTTGGTTTGGGTCAACCCACCATTTTGGGCTTGGTGCACCCTTCCAAGCTCGATTTTGAGTCGAGGGAATCATTTAGGTCGGCTTAGAAGGAATGGTGAAGTCTCCATCCATGATGAGGTGGCTAAACATGGTTTAGTGTGTGACATGATTAAGGTAAAAAGGTTAAAGGAGGTTTAAGAAAGAACCCCCTCTTCTTGCCATAAATGGACTAATGACAAGTCAAAGCCCTCATGGCTTCATGTGGCTTCGAGAATGGCTTGTTCATGGCTTCATTTGGCTTGGGAAAAGGTCGATTTGTTTCATGAAAAGGGTTTTAAGAAATTTTTGGTAATTTGATGGGAATTTGGATGAAGCTTCATTTGGGATAATTCAATGATGATTTTAGGACTTAGGTAATGGATTTAATTAAATGGATGACAAATGGAGATGCCATGTGGGCTTTAGGGTAGATTTGGGCTTTTGAATTTTGAAGGAAATGGGCTTTTAGAAAGGTTTAAGGGAAGTGGGCTTTTAAGTTAGGGGTGTGTTCATGGATGGGAATTTTTGTAGAAGTTTGGGCCAAATAGTTGTTGGTTTTGGTTTAGGGATGTTTCATGAATAATTTGAAATAGATTTAAGGTGGTTTGGGTTTGAATTGGGTTGAATTTCGGGTTTATTTGGTAAATGGGCCAATGTAGGTCAAATTGGGCTAACTTGGGCCAATGTTGGGCTAGGGTTGAAATTGATGTAAAATAAATATTAAGAAATGTTTATGGGAGTGCTTCAAAGAGGTTTTGGCTTTGGTTGGGTTTTAATTTTGAGGTTTGGGCCTATTTGGGTTAGATTTGGGTTTAGGTCGAAATTGGGCTTTTTGATTTTGGGTTGAATTTGAGTGGGGTTTGGGTCAAAATCTTGGGCAAATCATGTTAGTGTTTTGTTTATGAGGATGTTAAGGAAGGTTTAGAAAAGATTTGGGGTTAATTGGAGTTGAATTGGGTTAGTTTGGGCTAAGTTTGGGTCATGGGTCCAAATTTGGGCTTTAAGGCCCAAAGTGAAATTGGATCCAAATGTCAATCAAATTGGACTTGGATTTGGTCTAAATTGGTATTGGGAATGGTTGAATTGAAGTTTAGAATTGAATTGGACCAAAATTGGGGTCAATTGGGTAGGTTTGGTTTGACATTGGGTCCACTTTGGGTTAAAATGGGTCAATTTGGGGGTTTTGACAAAAGTAGGGTAAATTGACAAAATTGGCCCATGGTGTAGTTGGACAAAATGAAATTGGGAATATTTGGGATTTTCTGGAATTTTCTGGGAATTTTCTGAATTTTTGGATTTTTAGGCCAAGAAGGGTATTTTGGGTTATTTGGAGGGTATTGGGAGGTTTTCTTGGAATTTTTGGTATTTTTGGGTATGGATGATCAATTTGAGTGATGTGGAGGTGTTTGGGATTGATTTTGGAAAATTTTAGGTAATTTGGAAATTTTGCAAAAATTTGGGTAATTTCAAGGGTTTTGGGTAGGTTTAGTAGGTGTAGGGTCCCGGGGGTCAAAAATTGAAAATTTGGGAAATTGAAGATTGGGTGAATTTAGGTGGGGTGAAATCATTTTGGTTGAGCCATGAAGCCATTTCAAGCCCATATGAGCCATGAAAGGACTCATTTGAGGCATTCACTATGTTGTTCCTAACCCTCTTAGCCAAGGGCTTAGGGGTTAAGGACCATCCATGTGAATCACCTACATGAGTCGGGAGGTCAAGTTGGGTATGGGTGTGGTTTTAGGAAGTGTGTGGAAATGTAGTGTGTAAGTGTAGTGTATGTCGGCCCCTTCACCGGACCGGGCCACCTGTAGGGCAGTCTAAGGCCAAAGAGTCCTATAGGAACTCATCCTTTAAACTTCCACATTTGATTTCAACCCTCTAGGTGATTAGGGGTCTATAGTCAAGTTTGTGGAGTTTGCAGGGAGTTTAGAAGTGGTTTGAATTTCTAAAAGGCGGGTCCCAATTCTAGTCCTCTAAGATAGTCAAAGGAAAAGCCTAAGGCTAGATCCTAAGCACTAAAAAGAAGAAAGGAAGACCTCATCAAAAATGAGGTCAACAAATGGACCCCCAATAGGTGTGGTGAGTCGACGGAGCACACCGCGCGTATCGGTGTTGACCGAAGCGATCAACAAAACCAACACGGATGTCCAAGTGACGAACTTAGGACGAAGTAGAAGAGTTTCGCCGGGGAGTGTCAAGTATATCTCCGGAACCGGAGATTCTCGAACTCTCGCCTGGGAAAGGAAAAGGAGGTAAATCCCAAATCACATGATCTGAGGGAATTTCGATTTAGATTTTATTTTGTTTCAATTTATGTTTTGATGTGTGAGTTTAAATTTTAGTTTGGAGTTTCAATTTAGATTGAAGTTTTGTCAAAATTAATTTGAGGGATTTGATTTGAAATGAAAATTAGGATTCTGAGGTTTTAGATGTAACATCTTCAACCTCGAAAGAAAATTGAATTGATTAGATTGAATCGTTGCAATGAGAAGAAATCTCAGAGCAAAGTGGTGTTGGATGTAAAATCCTTAACCTCAAGAGTTTGATTTTGATGTGATGTACTTCATTGCGATAGGGAAATGATCCTAAAGCAATGCAGTCTTGGATGTAAAATCCTCGACCCAAAGGTTGAATTTTGATGTATTTCAGTGCAATAGGAAGAGAATCCTAAAGCAGTGCAGTCTTGGATGTAAAATCCTCGACTCAAAAGTTTGAATTTTGATGTATTTCAGTGCAATAGGAAAATGATCCTAAAGCAGTGCAGTCTTGGATGTAAAATCCTCGACCTCAAGAGTTTGATTTTGATGTGATGTACTTCATTGCGATAGGGAAATGATCCTAAAGCAATGCAGTCTTGGATGTAAAATCCTCGACCCAAAGGTTTGATTTTTGATGTATTTCAGTGCAATAGGAAGAGAATCCTAAAGCAGTGCAGTCTTGGATGTAAAATCCTCGACCCAAAAGTTTTGAATTTTGGTGTATTTCAGTGCAATAGGAAAAGGATCTTAAAGCAGTGCAGTCTTGGATGTAAAATCCTCGACCTCAAGAGTTTGATTTTTTGATGTATTTCAGTGCAATAGGAAGAGAATCCTAAAGCAGTGCAGTCTTGGATGTAAAATCCTCGACCCAAAAGTTTTGAATTTTGATGTATTTCAGCGCAATAGGAAGAGAATCCTAAAGCAGTGCAGTCTTGGATGTAAAATCCTCGACCCAAAAGTTTGAATTTTGATGTATTTCAGTGCGACAGGAAGAGAATCCTAAAGCAAGTACAGTCTTGGATGTAAAATCCTCGACCCAAAAGTTTTGAATTTTGATGTATTTCGGTGCAATAGGAAGAGAATCCTAAAGCGGTGCGGTCTTGGATGTAAAATCCTCGACCCAAAAGTTTTGAATTGATGTATTTCAGTGCAATAGGAAGAGAATCCTAAAGCAGTGCAGTCTTGGATGTAAAATCCTCGACCCAAAAGATTTTGAATTTTGGTGTATTTCAGTGCAATAGGAAGAGAATCCTAAAGCAGTGCAGTCTTGGATGTAAAATCCTCGATCCAAAAGATTTGAATTTTGGTGTATTTCAATGCAATAGGAAGATAATCCTAAAGCGATACAGTCTTGGATGTAAAATCCTCGACCCAAAAGGTTTTGAATTTTGGTGTATTTCAAAGGCAATAGGAAGAGAATCCTAAAGCGATACGGTCTTGGATGTAAAATCCTCGACCCAAAAGATTTGAATTTTGATGTATTTCAGTGCAATAGGAAGAGAATCCTAAAGCAGTGCAGTCTTGGATGTAAAATCCTCGACCCAAAAGTTTGAATTTGATGTAAGATCTAGAAGATCGGATTTGAGATTTGATAGAGATTGAATTTGAATTTGATTGAGACTTGAAGCCTGGAAAGATTGAATTTGGAAATTTGGAAATTTGGAAGGATGAGTTTGAACTCGATTGAAACTTGATTTAAGATTTGATTTGAAATTTGAAAGATCAAGTTTGAAACTTGATCGAGATTGGATTTGGATTTTGAATGAGAATTTGATTTTGAAGTTTGGAAGGATGGAATTTGATTTTGAAGTTTGAAAAGATTGAAATTTGATTCGGAATTTGGAAAGATTGAATTTGAGATTTGTGTTGATTTCGTTTATCTTTTAATGGTTCAAATTTTATTTTGTTGTTTATTTAATGTTCATGTGAACTTGGTATTTGTCATTTTTCAGATTTTTTTTTTATATTTTCGAATTTAACAGGAATGAAGTAGGATAAGATCCGGAAAGAGATCTTTGATTTGGAGAAGAAAACGAGGAAAACTTTATTATCATTTATTTATTTATTTTAGCACATTTTATTATTTTTGGGTTCGGACCCAATCACAAGTAATTACTTCACCCGTGTTTCTTAGGGATGAAGAATTCATTCCTTCGAAACATCAGGTAGCGTAATATTTTTTCAAGTATCGTCCGTTGATCGGAAGCATATGTCGTTCTCCCAGGCAATTCACTAGCTGGTAGGAACCTCCTGAGTATACTTGCTTCGACCACAAACGGTCCTTCCCAAGTGGGTTCAAATTTTCCTCCCATCTTGCGGTGTGCAAGAATAGGTCTCTTGAGAACGAGAACTAAGTCACCAACTTTGAAGGTTCTTGGGCGGACCAGTTTGTCATGGGCTTGAACCATCTTAGCTTGGTATAGTTCTAAATTCTGTTGCGCTGCAAGTCTTTTCCCTTCCAAGCTTTCTAATTCTTCGAGTCGTAGTCTGGCGTTTTCTTCTGTCGTGATCTTATTTGCAATTGCAATTCTGAGTGAAGGAAGCTGAACCTCTAAAGGTAACATCGCCTCGGACCCATACACCGGAGCGTAAGGTGTAGCTTCGAGTAGGGGTTCGAAGGTTGTCCGGTAGGCCCATAAGGCTTCTAACAATTTCTCGTGCCAATTTCTCTTATTATCGTCCAAGGTTTTCTTTAAGATTTGAACGAGAGTTTTATTAAAAGCCTCGGCGAGGCCGTTTGCTCTTGGGTAGTAAATTGTTGAGTATCGCCGGTCGATTCCGTGTCTCCCGACAAAATTGTTGATTTGTGTGCTTCGAATGCCGACCCATTATCCGAGATGATCCTGCGCGGCACTCCGAAACGGTAGACAACTTGGTTCTTGAAAAGCCGTAGCACGTGGTGTGCTTTCACTTCTCTGAAGTGGAACCGCTCGCCCACTTGGAAAAGTAATCTGTAGCTGCAAGAATGAAACGATGTCCTTTCGAAGATGGTGGTTCTATCGGACCCACTACATCCGTGCCCCAACATTCAAATGGCCACGACGCAATTGTCGGGTGTAGCACATTTGGAGGTTGGTGTAGAACCACTCCGTGCACTTGGCATTGGTGACGGCTCTTGGCGATTTTCATGCGATCGGTCATCATCGAGGGCCGTAGTACTCTAGTCTTTTAATTTTCATTTTCATCTTTGGACCCGATCGGTGAGCGCCACGAGTCCCGAATGCACCTCTTTAACTATTTCACGGGCCTCGGACCCGCTTAGGCACCTTAGCCACATTTGATCAAAAGACCTTTTGTATAATGTGTTGTTTATTAATGCGTAAGACGGAGTTCTTTTCTTGATCCGATGGGCCGGCGACCTATCGTCCGGTAGCTTTCCGTTTGCGGGTAGTTCATCAATGGCTGTCGCCAATCTTCGTGTTTTCCGTCACTCACGTAACCGATTCTTTTTCTTTTCCGATTTGTGTATCATGTCTATGTCAAGTCGTGATAGGACCCGACGTCCGTGAACCGACACTTCCATCGATTCATCTTGCAAACAGGCAAATTCTTTTGCGAGACGGGCTAAAGCATCTGCTAAAGCATTCTCTTTTCTAGGAATTTTGTAGATTGTCACATTTGGAATCTGTTCCAACAACTTGTATGGCATACTGGAAGTATTGTTCGAGTCTTGGTTTAAAAATCTTGTATTGTCCGGCGATCTGTTGAATGATTAACTGTGAATCCCCGTAGATGTTGATGTCTGTTATCCCCATTTGAATGGTTAATTCCAATCCCGTTATGAGGGCTTCGTATTCCGCTTCGTTGTTTGTACACGGTTCTGTCAAGTGGTAGGAGTATCTTAACATCCCCCGCTCCGAGTGTTATAAAGATTAGCCCGATTCCCGCCTTACCGGGCACTATCACTTGCGATTCTTCGTCTTTGTGTGCTCGAAGATGCTCCGTCGAAATACAATTCCCAACGTCGATCATCGTGGTCTTCTAGGTTCATTATTTGTTCATCCTGCGGATCGTCATTGAGAGGAGATTCGGCCGGCAAAGGGTGTGCCGCGAGGAAGTCCGCTAAGACTTGTCCCTTTACGGCACGCAGAGGCACGAAAGTTATATCGAATTGCAATAATATCATCGACCATCCGGCAAGTCCGCCGGAAAGTGTTGGACGAGTCATCAAGTATTGCAATGGATTAAACTTCGAAATCAAGTTGACCTTATGAGAAAGCATGTAGTGCTCGAGCTTTTGAGCGGCGATGATCGTGGCCAAACAATGCTTTTCAATTGCGGGATACCTTACTTCCGTCGGGAGTAAACGACGGCTTAAGTAGTAAAGAGCATTTTCTTTACCCTCATCATCGACCCAGGCAACAGTGGCTCCGAGAGAGTCGTCTAAAGCCGCGGTGTAAAGTATCGCTGGTCTACTCGAGACCGGGATCGCTAAGACAGGAGGTGTCATTAAATATTGTTTAATGTCTTCGAAGGCCTTCTGGCATTTCTCTTCCCAAATAAATTTGGCGTCCTTTTTAACTAGTGCCGAGAAAGGCCGACACCTACTCGACGGTGCTTGAGATAAAGCGTCGAAGATATGCCAGCCTTCCCTTGAAAAGATCGTAGTTGTTTTAAGGTTTTGGGAGGCGGCATTTCTAAGATAGCTTTAATCTTCTCCGGGTCGATTTCAATTCCACGATGTCGGACAACGAATCCTAAGAATTTCCGGAGGTGACGCCGAAGGCGCATTTTAAGGGATTCATCTTAAGGTTAAATTGTCTTAATCGTTCGAAAACAATTCTCAAATCATACGGTGGTTTTCCTTTACTTTGCTTTTGATGACGACATCGTCCACGTAGCATTCGACTTGATTGTGGATGAGATCATCAAAAATTCTTGTCATTGCTCTTTGGTAGGTTGCTCCTCGCGTTCTTCGATCCGAATGGCATCACCGTGTAGCAAAATACTCCGATCGGCGTTCGAATGCCGTAAGCTTTTCATCTTCTGGAGCCATTTTTATCCGGTTGTATCCTCGAAGATCCATCCATGAACGAGAATATTTCATGTGTCGAAGCAATATCGATCATTAGCTTCGGAATCGGTAGAGGGAATTCATCTTTTGGACATGCCTTGTTTAAATCTCCGAAGTCCACACAAATTCGATCCGACCATTCTTCTTCTCGATCGGCACCACATTGGCTAACCGAGTCGGGTATTGTTCTTCACGGACAAATTTAGCGTCTATTAGCTTTTTAACTTCGGCTATGACTTGTTGTTCGATTTCCGGACGCATTCTTCTGGGACCTTGTCCGATCGGACGAAGTGGGATCCACTCCTAGCTTATGGACCGCAACCTCCGGGGCTAATCCCGGCATTTCATCGTAGTTCCAAGCAAAACAAGTCCTTAAATTCCATTAACAATTTGATTATTTCTTCGGAGTCTTCTTTATTGAGTAAGGAGCTAACAAAGGTAGGTCTAGGCTCTTTGCTAGTACCCAAGTTAACTTCCATTAACTCATCTATCGTAGATTTGATTTCTTCTTCGAACTCGGTGGAGCGTCTCCAATTTGTAAATCTTCGAGTTCGTCCGTAGTTTCCATGCAGCTTTCATTGGATTTGCAAGTGACAACCAAGCAAAATTCAGTATCGTCAACCGACCCTACCGTGCCGAATCCGAGTCCATACTTTGAATTGGGAGGACGGCCGGAGTTATTCCATAACTTTTCAAAATGTTGTGATTGGCCTTTTGTCCATTGTCGAGGTAAGAAACCACGTTGAATTAAATTTTGAACACAGGGAGAGTACCACTCAAAAGGTAATTCCATTAATTCGATGAAGTGACATCTTCGAATTGTACATTATTTTCGCTTTGGAGGAAGAAGCACCACGGTAGAATTTAATCGGCTTTGCACCGTCACTACGTACCTCTTTGACCTCCATACCCTCGATCTTATTAGAATGGATCGGAGTTAGGGTCATAGTATGTACGTAGTGGTTAATCTTCTCGTACATTGATTTGTATTCTTCGTTCTTTTCATCTTCGAGGAGATCTTCGTATTGCGGCTTCTTTCGACTTATTGTTGTCGCTTCTTGCTTGATTTCTTTTTCTTCTTCAGAACTATCATCCCAATCAACATTGATGGTTGGTTTCCTCTGTCCAATTGTCCTAGTGTCTCTACCACGGCCTCGTCCCCGGCCTCGACCTCGGATGCGAGTCGTGGAGAAACCTTCACCATCTCGCCGGAAGGGAGTGGTGAGTGATCGTTGGACTAGAACTTCGGTGTTCTTCGTTGTCCCGAACTTTCTTTGCTTCATTTGTTATGGTATCTCTCGGAGAAGATTGTTTTCTTTGGCGGTGCATAATAAGCCGCATCTTCATGGATTCCAATTTCATGTACGGAGAATGGTTGTAAGTCTCCTTTGATGCACCGTTCCCCTCCATCGTAATATTTGATGCACCGGTGCAGAGATGATGGTACCATCCTCGTTTTCATGTATCCATGGTCGGCCCAAGAGAGCGTTGAACGACGTTTCGAATCGATTATATGAAATTTTGCGGTTGTCTTTGCTAAATCACCGGTCTTCATCGGCAGCGTTATTGACCCGAGGGCTCTTTCTCCTTTCCGGTCGAATCCTCTTAATAACATTTTGTCGGCCTCGAGCTCACGAGCATCAATTTCCAAGTATGCTAGTGTTCGAAGACTCATTATATCGATTGATGCTCCCGGATCCACCAATACTCCGAGAGCGTAAACTTCCCAATTGTAACTCGAAATGTACAACGGTCGGTTGTGATCTCGCCGTCCCAAGTAGTAGGTCATTGTCCGTGAAGGTAACACTCCGTCGTTCCTTTAACGAGCAAACCTCATCCAAGGAATCTCCGCCATTCGAGCTAAGCAAATTTCCGGATCAAGTAAGGCCTCGATCGAGCTTCTCTCATCTCCTTTCGATAAGATGAGAGCATCGTAGATGCTCGGCTTGGCCGGTAGTTTCCTAAGATGGGCTAGCACGTCGTAGTCCACTTTGTTCTCCCGTGTCTCGCTTCTTCTCGAATGGGTATGTCTTCCGCCGGGTTGGTTCTTCTGAACAACCACCGCTTTCCTTTGTCTTTGGACCCATTCTCGGAGGTAGAACTTTTCCACTTCTTAGGTTGACTTCGTAATTTCTTCCGAATCTAGTATCGAGTTTGTCGGTGTCTCCTCCCGAATCGGAATGACCGGCTCTTCCGGATTATCTTCCAAATCCGAAGGCTCTAACTCTATCAGTAACTCGGAGCTCCTCGAAACTCACAGATAGATCCGTTGCTTGTTGAACTCTCGTAGCCTCCTTGATGGATGCCTTCTTCGTCATTTTGATCGTCGAGATCTCGTATGATTTGAGAATTGTTGTTGGTATCGAAATCGACGCCCGGATTGTCGCTAGTTACGTAATCGTTAGAAACAGTCAAAACGTAGCCAACGCCATCACCCTTATCATTATATGATCCCACCGAAGTGAGCGGATAATCATACAAAATCGAGGTTCGAGGGATTTCTCCCCCGAATCGGAAACAACTATCCTAGATAAGCAGCCCCTAGTCTAGCCTTAGGAGTCTCAGTCCCCTCTTCTTCGTCAATTTTCTTCTTCTCTTCGATTGTCTCCTGTCGAGGTGGTTCTTCTATCGCAAGTGATAGTACCGGCTCAACAGGTCTCGAACTCTGAATTGAAGCTCGCACCGAAGCGGTTCGGATGTTATCTAAAAATCTTCTTCGAAGATCTCGGTCCAGTGCGGTAGTCCATCCATCGTTGGTTGCATAGGGATCTATCGGAATGACGGGATCGGTTGAGATAACACGACCGAACCTCCTTAGCAATACGTAACTGAACGAAGTACAC
>JAKZJZ010002551.1:0-15567 GCA_022702705.1 Papilionanthe hookeriana x Papilionanthe teres
TTTTTTTTAAGGAAAGTTTTCTTTTATTCTCTTTTGTTATTTCTTCTCTGTTCTTTGTTCGAAGTTCATTTAACTTTAATGGCGTTTCCCAGTCAATTTGCACTAAAAGAGGTGAAGGCCAAAAAAATGTGACATGGTCACTTTCATTCCAATCATGTCGAAGATACATCATACAACTCGATCTAGAATATATTTCATACAATCCATGTAAACTCGAAACGGACTATGTATGTTCTTCGTCGATCCATCAAAAGAAGCATCTATCGAAAATCCATGTACGAATAGTGGGGTACATGGTCGATAACATCACCTTCCAAGCCATCCTTGGCGAGGATGTCGTATAGATGTACATTGGAGGTGTGATATTTTCCATGTAACTCACGGCTCGTAAGGACGGAGGCTCTCTAGCTCCGGGTCCGGCCGGAAATGGTAAGGTGTCTTCCTGTCGTCCATTCTTCGAAAGTGAGCGAGATCCGCTTCACTGGTACTCTGGTATGCGATGCTTAGCGATATCTGCTCCGTTGCCCTTCGGTATCATGACGGAACCTACCGGTAATGGTATCTTCAACGGCCCTCGGAACTCACCGGGCCCGCTATCCGGAGGTCGGATCCGAACATGATGTTACACTCGTTCGGGGAAGAGAGCGTGCGAAAGGTCCGACAAAGTCGTGGTGATCTATGTGTGGGGGTATGCGGTCACTCACGCTTGTAGATGTTAATAATGCGGCTATTGGGTATGCAATCTGCTGGCGGTACCCTCCATGTTATCAATCTCTTTACCATTCTCTTGATGACTAATGGCATCGGATCCACTTGGCCATGACGGAGTATTCTCGGTGGGTTTCCCTTCCTGTCCTCCGCAAAGTTGTAACAACATCCACATTGTATTGTAATTCTTCCCTTCCCTGGCATCCATCTCCGGGGTTCTGAGTATGTGTTTTCCCTTAGGCGGCCTGCTCGACCCATTCTTTTCAAATCCGGATGCAATCCACGATTTCCGTTGTTCATACTACGAGAATATGTACGTATGTAGCTCGAGGCCCTCTAGTATATTGATCCTTCGCCTCTAATTCTCTCGAAGTATTCGAAGGTCTTATTTTCAACATTCGCATTCTCTCCGGCTCGTATTCGGAATGATCTACGGATGGCGAGGCACAGTGACATATTGTGGGATATACGGTTCAATTCCTTCACGTTCTCCTGCATACCTCGGCTCCTCGGGGATGATGTCCGTCGGGACATCCTCCGGGGTTGCTTCTGCAACAAGGTCATGCATTACTGGTGGTTCTATCTGGTAGCGTGGTAGCCTTCTTTCTTCCGGTCTTTGTGAGATTTCCACGGTCCTTTACGTTATCCTAGGAGTCGGCTTCCTTTCTTCGGGTTCTGGTGAACCGGTGTCCTTGAAGTGTACGTGTCGGCGTTAGCAATCTGTCTCGTCGCAGCGGTCGCAACTAGTTTTGTTAACATCTTACGGATACGGCGATTCTTATTTCTTCGTTGCGTTGCTTTGTGAGAGTAGCTCTTCGAACTTCTTGAATTTACGTAGGCGCGGCGGCGACAAGCCTACCCTCTACCGTATGCTGACTACGGACTTGATTTTCTTATCTTCTTCGGTGTTTGCCTTTCTTTTCTTGCTGCTTGGATTGGTGGCTTGGGCCACCCACTTTCATCATTGTCCGCCGGGCGGTTCTTCTCGGTCAGTCGGGACCCGGTCACTTTCCTCGTCTTGTAAGCTCGCTGGTGCGAAATCCGTGTCAATCTCGATTATCGCTCCATCTTTCACCCTCTTTTCATCGAGTGCGAGGCTTACGCCATTTCTAAAGTTCGGGACCAACCGCCCGTTCGACATTACCATGCGAAAAGACAAGGAAAAGGATCGGGGTTGTACTTAAGAACAAGAACATTAAGAAAATGTTTATTAAAGACACACATTTTTTATATTATATATATATATATATATTTTTTGTATTTTCAAATTTAACGGGAATGAAGTAGGATAAGATCGGGGAAGAGATTTTGATTTGGAAAAGAAAACAAGGAAAACTTTATTATCATGATTTTATTTATTTTAGTACATTTTATTATTTTTGGGTTCGGACCCGATCATAAGTAATTACTTCGCCCGTGTTTCTTAGGGATGAAGAATTCATTCCTTCGAAATATGAGGTAGCGTAATACTTTTTCAAGTATCGTCCGTTGATCGGAAGCATATGTCGTTCTCCCGGCAATTCACTAGGCTGGTAGGAACCTCCCGAGTATACTTGCTTCGACCACGAAACGGTCCTTCCCAAGTGGGTTCAAATTTTCCTCTCTATCTTGCGGTGTGCAAGAATAGGTCTCTTGAGAACGAGAACTAAGTCACCAACTTTGAAGGTTCTTGGGCGGACCCGGTTGTCATGGGCTTGAACCATCTTAGCTTGGTATAGTTCTAAATTACATTGCTGCTGCAAGTCTTTTCCCTTCCGGGCTTTCTAATTCTTCTAGTCGTAATTTGGCGTTCTCTTACGTCGTGATCTTGTTTGCAGCTGCAATTCGAGTGAAGGAAGGCTGAACCTCTAAAGGTAACACTGCCTCGGACCCATACACCGAGTGTAAGGTGTAGCTTGAGTAGGAGTTACGAAGGTTGTCCGGTAGGCCCATAAGGCTTCTAACAACTTCTCGTGCCAATTTCTCTTATTATCGTCCAAAGTTTTCTTTAAAATTTGAACGAGAGTTTTATTAAAAGCCTCGGCGAGGCCGTTTGCTCTTGGGTAGTAAATTGTTGAATATCGCCAGTCGATTCCGTGTCTCCTGACAAAATTGTTGATTTGCGTGCTTCTGAATGCTGACCCATTATCCGAGATGATCCTGCGTGGCACTCCGAAACGGTAGACAACTTGGTTCTTGAAAAACTGTAGCACGTGGTGAGCTTTCACTTCTCTAAGTGGAGCCGCCTCGGCCGCTTGGAAAAGTAATCTGTAGCCGCAAGAATGAAGCGATGTCCTTTCGAAGATGGTGGTTCTATCGGACCCACTATATACGTGCCCCGACATTCAAATGGCCGCGACACGATTGTCGGGTGCGGCACATTTGGAGGTTGGTGTAGAACCACTCCGTGCACTTGGCATTGGTGACGGCTCTTGGCGATTTTCATGCGGTCGGTCATCATCGAGGGCCGATAATATCCTAGTCTTTTAATTTTCATTTTCATCTTCGGACCCGTCGGTGAGCGCCACGGAGTCCGAATGCACCTCTTTGACAATTTCGCGGGCCTCGGACCCGCTTAGGCACCTTAGCCACATTTGATCGAAATACCTTCGTACTGATGTGTTGTTTATTAATGCGTAAGACGAGTTCTTTTCTTGATGCGATGGGCCAACGACCTATCGTCCGGTAGCTTTCTCGTTTGCGGGTAGTCTATCTAATGGTTGTCGCCGATCTTCGTGTTTTTATGTCAGCTGTTACTGTTGATTCTTTTTCTTTTTCGATTTGTGTATTGTGTACTATGTCGAGTTGTGATAGGACACGATGTACGTGAGCCGACACTTCCATCGATTCATCTTGCAAACGAGCAAATTCTTTTGCGAGACGGGCTAAAGCATCTGCTTAAAGCATTTTCTTTTACGGGAATTTTGTAGATCGTCACATTTGGAATTTGTTCCAACAAGCGTATGGCATCTTTGGAAGTATTGCTCGAGTCTTGGCTTTAAAATTACATGCTTGTCCGTGATACGTTGAATGATTAGCTATGAATCCCGTAGATGTTGATGTCTGTTATCCCCATTTGGATAGTTAATTCTAGTCCCGTTATGAGGGCTTCGTATTACGCTTCGTTGTTTGTACATGGTTACGGTAAGTGGTAGGAGTATCTTAACATTCCCCGCTCCGGTGTTATAAAGATTAGCCCGATTCCTGCCTTACCGGGCACTATCACTTGCGATTCTTCGTCTTTGTGCGCTGAAGATGCTCCGTCGAAATATAAATCCCAACGTCGATCATCAGGGTCTTTCAGGCTCATTATTTGTTCATCTGGCAAATCGTCGTTGAGGGGAGATTCTGCGGCAAAGGGTGTCTTTGCGAGAAAGTCTGCTAAGACTTGTCCCTTTATGGCACGAAGAGGCACGAAAGTTATATCGAATTGCGATAATATCATTGACCATCCGGCAAGCACTACCGGAAAGTGTTGGACGAGTCATCGAGTATTGCGATGGATTAAATTTCGAGATCGGGTTGACCGTATGAGAAAGCATGTAGTGCTGAGCTTTTGAGCGGCGAAGATCGGGGCCAAACAATGCTTTTCGATTGCGGGATACCTTACTTCCGTCGGAAGTAAACGACGGCTTAAGTAGTAAAGAGCATTTTCTTTACCCTCATCATTGACACAGAGTTAACGAGGCTCCGAGAAAGTCGTCTAAAGTCGCGGTGTAAAGTATCAGCGGTCTACACGAGGCTAGGGGCTGCTAAGACGAGGAGGTGTCATTAAATATTGTTTAATGTCCTCGAAGGCCTTCGGCATTTCTCTTCCCAAATAAATTTTGCGTCCTTTTTAGCTAGTGCGAGAAAGGCTGACACACTACTGACAAGTTTGAGATAAAGCGTCGAAGATATGCCGACTTCCCTTGAAAAGATCGTAGTTGTTTTAAGGTTTTGGGAGGCGGCATTTCTAAGATAGCTTTAATCTTTTCCGGGTCGATTTCAATTCCACGATGTCGGACGATGAATCCTAAGAATTTCCGGAGGTGACGCCGAAGGCGCATTTTAAGGGATTCATCTTAAGGTTAAATTGTCTTAATCGTTCGAAAACAATTCTCAAATCATACAGATGGTTTTCCTTTACTTTGCATTTGATGACCACATCATCCACGTAGCATTCGACTTGATTGTGGATGATATCATCAAAAATTCCTTTCATTGCTCTCTGGTAGGTTGCTCCTGTGTTCTTCAGTCCGAATGGCATTACTGTGTAGCAATATACTCCGATCGGCGTTCGAATGCTGTAAGCTTTTCATCTTACGGAGCCATTTTTATCTGGTTGTATCACGAAGATCCATCCATGAATGAGAATATCTCATGTGTTGAAGCAATGTCGATCATTAGTTACGGGATCGGTAGAGGGAATTCATCCTTTGGACATGCCTTGTTTAAATCTACGAAGTCCACACAAATTCGATCGACCATTCTTCTTTACGTGGCACCACATTGGCTAACCGGGTCGGGTATTGTTCTTCGACGGACAAATTTGGCGTCTATTAGCTTTTTAACTTCGGTTATGACTTGTTGTTCGATTTCTAGACGCATTCTTACGGGACCTTGTCGGTCGGGACGAAGTAGGATCCACTCCTAGCTTATGGACTGCGACCTGCGGAGTTAATCACGGCATCTCATCGTAGTTCCAAGCAAAACAGTCTTTAAATTGCATTAATAACTTGATTATTTCTTTGGAGTCTTCTTTATTGAGTAAGGAGCTAACAAAGGTAGGTCTAGGCTCTTCTCTAGTACCTAAGTTAACTTTCGTTAGTTCATCTATTGTAGATTTAATCTCTTCTTCGAATTCTGGTGGAGCGTCTCCAATTTGTAAATCTTCGAGTTCGTACGTAGTTTCCATGCGGTTTTCATTAGATTCGCAGTGACAACCAAGCAAAATTCGGTATCGTCAGCTGATCTCTTGTGCCAAATCCGAGTCCATACTTTGAATTGGGTGGACGACCGGAATTATTCCATAATTTTCAAAATCGTTGTGATTGACCTTTTGTCCATTGTCGAGGTAAGAAACCACGTTGAATTAAACTTTGAACACGGGGAGAGTACCACTCGAAAGGTAATTCCATTAATTCGATGAAGTGACATCTTGAATTGTACATTATTTTCGGTTTTGGAGGAAGAAGCACCACGGTTGAATTTGATTGGCTTTGCACACGTCGCTACGTATCTCTTTGACCACCATACCCTCGATCTTGTTAGAATGGATCGGGGTTAGGGTCATAGTATGTACGTAGTGGTTAATCTTCTCGTACATTGATTTGTATTCTTCATTCTTTTCATCTTCGAGGTAGATCTTGAATTGCGGCTTCTTCGAGCTTATCGTTGCTTGCTTCTTGCTTGATTTCTTTTTCTTCTTCGGAACTATCTTCCCGATCGACATTGATGGCTGGTTTCCTCTCGTCCAATTGTCCTAACGTCTCTACCACGGCCTCGTCCCCGGCCTCGACCTCGGATGCGAGTTGCGGAGAAACCTTCACCATCTCGCCGGAAGGAGTGGTGAGTGGCTGTTGGACTAGAACTTCGAGTTCTTCGTTGTCCCGAACTTTCTTTGCTTCATTTGTTACGGTATCTACGGAGAAAATTGTTTTCTTCGGTGGTGCATAATAAGGCTGCGTCTTCGTGGATTCCAATCTCATGTACGGAGAATGGTTGTAAGTCACCTTTGATGCCTTTGTTCCCCTCCATCGTAGTATTTGATGCAGCGATGTAGAGATGATGGTACCATCCTATTTTCATGTATCCATGGTCGGCCCAGGTAGAGCGTTGAACGACGTTTCGAATCGATTATGTGAAATTTTGCGGTTGTCTTTGCTAAGTCACCGGTCTTCATTAGTAGCGTTATTGACCGAGGGCTCTTTCTCCTTTACGGTTGAATCCTCTTAATAACATTTTGTCGGCCTCGAGCTCGCGAGCATCAATTTCCAAATATGCTTAGTGTTCGGAGACTCATTATATTAATTGATGCTCACTGGATCCACTAATACTGCGGAGAGCGTAAACTTCCCAATTGTAGCCGAAATGTATAACGGTCGGTTGTGATGCTGCGTCCCAAGTAGTAGGTCATTGTACGTGAAGGTAACACCTCGTTGTTCCTTTAACGAGCAAACCTCATCTAAGGAATCTCCGGCCATTTGAGCTAAGCAAATTTCCGGATCAAGTAAGGCCTTGATCAGAGCTTCTCTCACCTCCTTTGATAAGATGAGAGCATCGTAAATGCTCAGTTTGGCCGGTCTTTTCCTAAGATGGGCTAGCACGTTGTAGTCCACTTTATTTCCATGTGTCTCGGCTTCTTCTCGAATGGGTATTTCTTCTGCTGGGGTTGGTTCTTCTTGAACAACCACCTGCTTTCCTTTGTCCTTTGGACCCATTCTCGGAGGTAGAACTCTTCCACTTCTTAAGTTGACTTCGTAATTTCTTCGAATCTAGTGTTGAGCTTGCTTAGTGTCTCCTCTCTAAATCGGAATGACGGAGTTCTTCGGATTAGCTTCGGTGTACGAAGGCTCTAACTTCTATTGTAGTTGGAGCTCCTCGAAACTCGCGAGATAGATTCGTTGCTTGTTGAATTCTCGTAACCTCCTTGATGGATGTCTTCTTCGTCATTGCGATCGTCGAGATTGTGTATGATTTGAGAATTGTCGTTGGTATCGAAATCTATGTCCGGATTGTCGCTAGTTACGTAATCGTTAGAAACGATCGAAACGTAGCCAACGCCATCACCCTTATCATTATATGATCCCACCGAAGTGAGCGAGATAATCATACGAGTCGGAGGTTCGAGGATTTCCCTCCGAATCCGAAACAACTATCTTAGGATAAGCGGCCCCTAGTCTAGCCTTAGGAGCCTCGGTCCTCTCTTCTTCGTCGATTTTCTTCTTCTCTTCGATCGTCTCTGTTGAGGTGGTTCTTCATCGCAAGTGATAGTGCCGAGCTTGGCGAGGTTTCAAACTACGAATTGAAGCTTGCACCGAAGCGGTTTGGATCTTTGTCTAAAATCTTTTTCGAAGACCTTGTCCAAGCGGTAGTCCATCCATCGTCAGTCGTATCGGGATCTATCGGAATGATGAGATCAGTTGAGATAACATTGACGGAACCTCCTTTCTGGGGTTCCTTCATGTACTCCTTCGGGATTGTTATATTTCCTTTCCGAAGGTTGTCATTGAGCCAACTTTTGAAGATAATGCAATCTTCTATCTTGTGTCCAAGCATCTGGTGATAAGGGCAAAAGTTGGGATCACTTTTCTTGTTGACTTCCTTTGGTCTCTTAGGCTGCAGCGGTGGAAATGCGGAGTCTTCATCGAACTACGGAACATTTTCGGCCTTGCTTCATTCTTGAATGGATATTCGCTGCTCGAAGCTCCCTTAATGTACGTTGCGGACGAGGCGGTTGTTCATCTTGTGGAGATGAGTGATAGTTTGGGTCGGGGTTGTTGATAGTTCTGTCGAGGTTCTTTGCGGCCGTTCGGACGATATTTGTATCGGTTGCTTGCCTTTGTCGACTTGCTGCAACGATCCGGATTTCTTTTCAAAGGTCTTCACGAGGCTTTTGCTTGTCTGTCTTGTCGGCGAAACTTAATTGCTTCGCCTCCTCTTGCAAGCTCCGGCCTTGCTTAACAACTTCTCGAAAGTCTTAATAGTGAATCCTTTGAGGAGAAGTCTTTATCGGGCCGTGAATGCTTTTAAGTAAGATGCTGATTGCATGTTGTTCTTGTAGTTGTGGTTCACACTTCATGCTTAAGTTCCTCCATCGAAGTATGTAATCCACCAAAGTTTCGTTCGGCTTCGTTTCTCTACCATTAAATCACCTATAGTGATGTGGTGCGAGCTCCGGCGAATCGCTTGATGAAGAGGTTTTCTAGTTACGAGAACGTCTTCATCGAACCATTTGGTAATTCTGCATACCAATCAAAGGCGATCCACGACGAGTGCTGCGACGAACTGTCGGAAGAGTAATGCATCGCTCCCGCGGCATTGCAACAGCGGCACGAAAGTGTGCGACATCGTCGTCGGGGTTCCTGGTTCCATCGAAGGTCTTGAACGAGAGGTGGTACGAAGCCTTTCGGGTATTGGACGGCGTCGAATTCTTCCGGGTAAGGTCTACCGTCCGAATGGATGTCCCGCTCTTTGATTGTGCTAAGGCTTCTCGCACCTCTCTGTTCCACTGAAGCTCTTGATATCCTTTTACGGAATCATACTTTGTGTTGTATCTTTCTTTAGGCGATCATCCCCGTTGACGGATGTAATCTCCTTTCCTCCGTCCACAATGTGAATGACCTGCGGGGTGTCTCTCTTTGGGGTTGCACTTGACTGCGGAGAGTGGCTAGAGCTACGACCATCTCTTCCATCCTCTTCGTCATTTGGGCGATCGTGTCGTCTTTCTCTTGAAGGCTGTCTTCTCATCACTTCGGCTCCTCTCTTTTCGCGGTGCACGGGAGCACCTTGTGAAGGCGATGAAGCTCGTGTTTCGACCATGTTGATTTACGCATACTCGTCGTCCATGAATTCCGATGAATCAATCTCGTCTCCGAATTTCTCTTCTCTTTCTTTTGCTAGTCGTTGAATATCAGTCCTTAACTTTTCCATGGCGTCTTCTAGTGGTCTTTTCTGTGCATCTTCACAGTTGTCGTGTGATAGCTGCCGGGTTCTTTTCTCGCGATTCCCCTTTACTGCAGTAGCACTTTTTTCAGATTCAAGTCTCCTGACGAGACTTTCCTTCTCGAGCTGTTGTTTCGATCTCAGGCTCGTCCGGTAGTGGGACGCCATACCATCCTTCTAGCGGCGGAAGGTGCTAGGACCGGATGGTGCGTCGGCCAAATGCTTTGGAAGGTGGTATCCTCCCTAGTCTGTAATCATGAAACGACGACGGGCGGACTAGCCTTCATCCTTTTACTTGGCTTTTACAGCGATGGCGGGGTTCTACTCGGGCGCCGAGACGGGATTTGAGCGGCACCCGCCCTATCCTTCGTAGAATCTCCGATACGGGGCATTTCTCTTTCTTCGCTAGTTTCTCGACTACGGTCACGTAGTCGGGCGAATGGCGTGATCCTAGCCCTTTTCATACTTGTTGTCATCGTAGTATGCTTGGTCGAGGTAATGTAGAAGCGATCCTGCGGACATTTTCCTCGTCGAGTCTGCGACGGAAAGGGGATGGAATGCTGCTTCCTTCCAAAAAGGGTGTATCTTCGAGCAACGGTATATATTCGGGTAGTGGTGTGTACTCGGGGATTTACGGGATTTCCTCCAGGAAAGCAACTTCGGCGGCTACGGCCTTCACTGCGATCTTCCTACTTCGTTCCTTCTTTGGGTCCTTGTTAGTGATGGAATTCTTGAGATGGACCCGATTTCAAAAACGAAGGTCTCGCGGGAAAGTACGTACCCTCCACGGTAACGGGTTCACCATAATTACGGATTTCCTTCCCCTTTAATTTGGCGAGAAGCCGGGGTAGGTGCGAAACAACTAGACCGGTGGGGGTAGCAAGAACGGTCCTCACTGCGGACGGCGGTACTCCTCTCGGTCGGGATCTTTTGCGGGGGAGGAAACTCTTGGGTTGACTGAGGTTGAACTCGATCGGCGGCTTCTTAGCTCCGGATACTTTGTTTGTCGGTGCGAAAAGGAAACGTCGGTGATCTTGACATTCGTGTTCTCGAATCCTTGTCCAAATCGGATGATCCCATTGTCGGGCGGCTCATCCTTATAAACGGCGAAGTCCGATCCATTGGTGAAGGAGAAAATCGGCTTTGGGGCTTCCATTTCGCGGGGTAGATTACGGTTTGTCGGTCCCGAGTTATGCTTCTTTTCTTTAGGACGAAAAGAAAGGAATTGAAAAGAGTCCGAACACATTCTTGTTCATGTATTTATAAGAAGGAATCATTTGTTAAAAGAATCATTTATTAAAGGGTTTGTTTATTTAGAACGGAATGTTCGAAAGGTGTAGAGAAGGTAATGAATTCGATTCGAGTTGGAAAGGAAAAGAAAGTCTTATGCAAGACTTCTCGACTCGAAGGATCACTCTAAGCTAACACTTATTGGGGGTCGCCCCACCTCGAAATGAGGTAAAAGGATCTCGGAACCTCTTTGTTTAGGGGTGTCTAAACGAGTGGCTCCTAAATCCGAGAGAATGTTGGCTATACTTGTTCGAGGTAGAAATGAACATAGTATTCCAACGGAAAGAAGTGTAGTTTGACCCATTAAGGACATGGATACACTACCGATTTTTGAAAGCGAGAATTTTTGATTAAAATGGAGAGAGGAATTGTCCCGGTGGAGTCGCCGAAGTTGTCGGCATATTTTTAGGTCGTGTGTTTTATTTTGAAAAGGGGTCGCCTAACGAAGTTGTCGGCGAATTTTTAATTTAGTTTAAATAAATAATTTGAAAAGTAGTATTTGATTTTGAAAATAATTTTAAATTTGAAGATTTTAAGATATGAAATCAAACCGATCTCACATCCCAAATAGTTTATATAAACGAACACCGCACCATGACTGTGTATCCATCCCTAAGGATAGACACCTTTGCTTGATGGTGGGGCTCGATTAAATAAACTAGAAGATTTGTGACATCCGTTTGGTACAGCGAACCAATTTTATAAGTCGACAAATTCCCTGCTTAATATGAAATCATTAAACGAGGTTTATATTACACAGGTTCTTTAAAATTCCCTATAAGGGCAAGCCCACTATAGTTAATTACATCTTAAGTGACGGGAATCACCTAAGAAAACTCTCGATAATAATCGATAGTTCGCTCTCAAGAATTTCAAAGTTTAAGTTTTTAAGGGATTGAATTTTGGAATTTCAATAGGGAATGGATCAAATTTGGAACATTTTTTTGCTTTGGGAATTCAAAGGAAGAAAGGTAGTAGAAATCACAGATTCGAAGCGAACTTCGGTAATTTCCCGACTATCCTATTGTTTGGCTTGAATTTAGAAAAGTCCTAATGTTATTTAATGTTTTGATTTTGTCAATTTTAATTAATTAGGGCTTATATTTATATGATAGAATCATACAAATAGCCTCGAAGATGTGAGGGTTTATGTCGTATCGGACGACTACCTCGGAATCCTAAGACCGGTTAGGGCTTAATTTGCAATGCAAATGCCTAACGAAGAGTTGAGGATTTATGTTGCACTAGGCGAACTACCTCGAAGTCCTATGGCTTGGTTATTTAATTCTAAGAAAGCTTTCTTTGAAGTAGACCCGAGTTTTCTTGGTGATGATAGCCATACTGCCACGCATGCTCCGAAGCTTCTTGTTGTTGCGGAGGTTTAGTTTTAGAAATCATAAATCGGGGGATGAGAAAAGTGTTTTGGTTTAGAGAAAATCTTAATTTCCAAGTGTTTTCAATATTTTAATTAAAACAAATCTTAAAGTTGATTATAACGACACCGGTTAAGATCCCACGGTTCCATCCTTCGGCATCATTATTTTTATCGGATTCACTTAGTCAGGATGAATTTGCTAAACTCAGTCGAATGAGTTCCACACTTTCATTTAGACAGTAGGAAATCCCGTTAGCAACACGTATGTTACATCATCAGAAGTATTCCGATCATCCGACGGGACGTTTTAATTTAGTTGTAATTGTAGTTTTGTGTTATATTTGTGATTAAATTTTGAGTTGTTTTATATTTTGAAATGTTGTGGCGGTGAATTTTATCTTGCAATAACTTTTAACTTAGTTTTGGTTTCGGTTTTAGGGACTATCCTAAAGGTGTGGGTTTTCATGCAACAATTGTTTATCATGCGAGAAAAGTAAGTGCGATGCGGTTAAATAAATTGCAATAATGTAAATTACGAAAGTAAATTGCGATAAAATAAAAGCGTACACTGGAGGGTCTTCCCGTCATCCCAAGTTGCACTTAAAACACAATTAGAATATTTAAGCAAGTTCTGAGGTAAAGGTAATGTAAGGGTTATGGTTTTACTACCAAGTTCCTAATCATATAGCTAGTCATTTCCTATGACGTCTGAGGTTCCTTGTGTTTTTGTTTGAAGACGATTTTCTTCATCGAAGAACAATTAAGTTCGATTGTTCTTATGAACATCCTATCATATCGAGGAAGTGCTTAAGGCGAATCTTAAACATCTTTTCAATATTTCTAGGATTGTTTTAAGTCCAGAATGGATTCGATTACACAAATGAATTAATCAGTCCGAGGTTTAGTTAAGTTTTGTTATTATCTTACTCGGTGAACTAGGATGTTTGAATGTCCTATAAGTGAAGTAACATTTCATTTAATATTATGTTTAGGAGTTATGACAACTAAAGCTTTCGAGGGTAAATTGGTGTTGAATGGTTTGTGATTTAATTTAATTTGATTAATGGGTTTAAGTTTGGAATAGTGTTCGAATTTGCTTTATATTTAATTTCCATTCTGTTTTAGGTGATGTTATTTAATTCAATTTAATTTTAAATTTAATTTAATTTAATTTAATTTTAATTTTAATTTAATTTACTTAATTTAATTTAATTTAATTTAATTTAATTTGTTTAAACTTAATTTAATTTAAATTTGATTTTATTTATTTAATTTAATTTAATTTAATTTATTCAATTTAATTTAATTTAATTTAATCTTTTAATTTAATTTTACTTTTAATTTTAATTTAATTTAATTTAATTTAATTTAATTTTATTAATCTTTAATTTAATTTAATTTGATTTAATTTAATTTACTTAATTTAATTTAATTTTTAATTTAATTTTATTTTTAACTTTAATTGGAATTTTAAAAGAGTTTAATAATTTATCTTTAGTTTAATGATTAAGTCTTTTAATATTTTAAATTTAAGTTATCATTTTGATTAAGAATTAAATATTAATGAGATGATTAATTTAGGGATTTTTAAATTAAAGAATAAATCTCTTCCAACAATATCCCTATTTTAATAATTCGAATTTTATTATTCTTCCCAAATTTAATCGATTATTTAATTAAGGTTTAATTATTTTAAATTGCTTAATGGATTTCTACCCTTTAATTATTTAAATTTCAATCATCCAAATCAGATTAAGATCAAATATTTTACTTGTTAATTTTTTATTAAACCTAAAGTTTTAATTAAGGATTAAAATTTTAATTACCATTTTGCCCTTTAAGCTTAATAATTTCATAACTCACTAAATTGAGCTCAAATGAACTTGAAATTTTTATGTGACTTCACTCATATGTCAATAAAGACATGAGAGGAGAAAATGTGATTTTTATGTATTTAATTTCTTTATATAATTATTTTTCGTAGAAAATAGAGATTTCCAAGAAAAATTTAATAACATGACCAAGGAAAGTTTCTGTCCTTAAGAAAATTAGGGGATATTTCTAATGACCAGAGGACCACTTGGACCAATTTTGGTGATTTTTTGAATTATATTATTTTTATTATAATTATTTTAAGTTTTGGAGTATTAATTAATTTAAAAATAAAATAAATGTTGAAAAATGAATTTTATATTTTTTAAAAATCTCTCTGATATCAAGGAAACCAGAGAATTAATTTTTGCAATTTTCTGATTTTTCTATGATTTATTATAATTATTTTAGTGAAAATGCTAGAAAATACATTTTTTTTAATTTTAAATTTACCCTAGAGCTTTAAAATTTAATATCTCATTAAATAGACCTAAGAAAAATATGGGGTTTGTTCCTAAGTGATTAAAATTCAAAATGTGACATTTTGGTGAATTTTATTATTTTTGTGATTTTTATTATTTTTTAATTATTAAAAATATTAAAATAACATTAAAAATAAACTTTTTTAGAAAATTGAAATTTTAATTTTCTTAAATTCCCTAATATCAGAGAGGCTCCAAAACCAATTTGGTGAATTTTTGAAAGATATTTTGAAAGTTATGAATTTTTAAAGTTCAAATTGACTAAATGGCTTAATCGACCCATTTAGTAGGGCTAACCAAGTCCAATTGACCTCAAATTTTTATGGTGGGTTCCTCTGATCCTAAAGGTCAATGGAGAATTGATTTCAAGTCAATTTGATTTATGGTTAGCTCTAATTAATTAAGGATCAATTTTGGGTGTTTAAGCCAATTAGGGTTATTTTAAATGAACTAATTCGAAACTTATTTTTCCTAGGGTCCTCTGGTCACAAGGGACATCACCAAATTTTCCTAGAATTTATTTCACAACATGCTAATTATTGGACTTAAAATACTCAAAACAGAAACATGAATTTGAAAAATCAATAACTTCTCATAGGGATGGCCTCGACTTTGGAAAATTCGGGGAATGTTCCCAAATTCAGAGGCTTAAAAGCCCTATGGTCTCATGCCATGGTGAATTTCCTATATGCATGGAGAGTTAAAAGAATGCAAACAGTAAATAAATTATTAAAAATAAAATATTTGATGAAATTAAATGATTTCTTTTCCACATTATTCTCCTCTGTTCACTGAGCAAGAGGGAATTTTTATTTTATTTTTATGATTTTCCTACACAAAGTTATGAATTTTCAATTTTTAGGGAATTAAATAATAGAAAAAAACCCTAATTTTCAATTTATCCACGCGGCGCCGCGTCAACCTCGGCAGCTCCGAAACGCCGCGTGTCGCGCCCCCATTCGAGGCCGCCATCTGACTCGGCGCTCCGGGTCCGCGGTTCACGTACCATCTCCTGGTCCGACGCCATCCGAGCCGTCCGTCCGTGCGTGTATTAAATGGACGGCATCCGTTCATCGTCCCCGAGCGTCCTCGCCGAGAGCCGTCCACACTAAATCCCTAATATCTCACTCGATACTCGATGGATTTTCGTGTTCTTATTTTCTATGGAATCGTCTTGAGAAGACGAACACATCCATACGGTTTATGTGGGATGAA
>JAKZJZ010002552.1:0-15564 GCA_022702705.1 Papilionanthe hookeriana x Papilionanthe teres
CGACATATGCTTCCGATCGACGGACGATACTTGAAAAAGTATTACGTTGCTGATGTTTCGAAGGAATGAATTCTTCATCCACTAAGAAACACGGGTGAAAGTAATTACTTATGATTGGAGTCAGAACCGAAAAATAATAAAATGTGCTTAAGATAAATAAAATCATGATAATTAAGTTTCCCTTGTTTTCTTTTTCAAATCGAAATCTCTTCCCTCATCTTATCTACTTCATTCTGTTAAATTTCAAAATATAAGAATAATAAAAAAATGTATCTTTAATAAACATTTTCTTAATGTTCTTGTTCTTAGTACGACCCACGATCCTTTTCCTTGTCTTTTCGCGGGGAAATGTCGAACGGGCGGTTGGTCTTGAACTTTAAGAATGGCGTAAGCCTTGCACTCGATGAAAGAGGGTGAAAGATGGAGCGATAATCGAGATTGACTCGGATTTCGCACCGGCGGAGCCTACGATGCGAGGAAAGTGGCGGGTCCCGGTTAGCGAGAAGAACTACCGGGCGAGACGGTGATGAAAGTGGGTGGCCCAAGCCACCGATCCGACAACGAAAGAAAAGCGAGCACGAAGAAGACGAAAATGAAGTCCGTAGATCAGCTACGGCGGAGGGCGGGCTTGTCGGCGCCGCGCCGCGGAGATTCGAAGTTCGGAGGGCTACTCTCGCGGCCGCGCAACGAAGAAATAAGAATCGCCGCATCAAGTAAAATGTTAACAAAACTAGGCGCGGACCGGCGCGGCGAGGCAGTTTGCTCAATGCCGGCACTCGCATTTCGAGGACACGGTTCACCGGGAACACGAAGAAAGGAGGCCGGCTCTGAGAATAACGGAAAGAACCGGGGAAATCTCCGAGAAGATCGGAAGAAAGAAGGCTACCACGCCACGGATAGAACCACCGGCGGTGCATGACCTTGTTGCGGAAGCAACCCGGGGGATGTCCGACGGACATCATCACGAGGAGCGAGGTATGCGGGGGAACGTGAAGGGATTGAACCATATATCCCGCGATATGTCGCGAGGCCTCGCCATGCCGGATCATTCGGAATACGAGCTGGAGAGGATGCGGAATGTTGAAAAGAAAACTTTCGAATACTTCGAGAGAATTAAAGGAAGAAGAATCGACATACTTAGAAGGCCTCGAGCTACACACGAGCGTATTCTCGGAGTATGAACAACGACAAATCGTGGGTATGTCCGGGATGCGAAAAGAATGGGCCGAGCGAGCCGCACGAGGAAAATACATACTCGGAACCCGGAGATGGATGCCGGGGAAAGGAAGAATCACGATACTGATGCGGATCTTTGCTTCTGACTTTCTTTGAAGACGGGGAAGGAAACCCACGGGGATACTTCGTCATGGGCGAGTAGATCAGATGCCATTAGTTATCGAGAGAATGGTGAAAAGATTGATAACATGGAGGGTACGCCGGCGGTGCATACCCAATAGTTGCATTATCAACATCTACAAACGAGGTGTGCATACCCCCACATATTGATCACCGCGACTTCGTCGGACAACTTTACGCACGGTCTCTTTCTTGAATGAGTGCAACATCATGTTCGGATCGACCTCCGGATAGCGAGCCGGGTGAGTTCGAGGGCCGATAAAGATACCTTTACGGTGGGTTCGCGTCATGATGCTGCGAGGTAACGGAGCGGATATCGCAAAGCATTGCATACCGGGAGTGCCGGTGGAGCGAATCTCGGTTACTTTCGGGAGGATGGACGACGACGAAATACCTTACCATTTCCAGCCGGACCCGGAAGCTAGAGAACCTCGGCCTTACGGAGTCATGAGTTACATGGGAAATATCACACCTCCGACGTACATCCGGTAGGCATCCTTGCCGAGGATGGCTTGGAAGGTGATGTTATTGACCATGTACCTCCTTATTCGGACATGGATTTTTTGACGGATGATTCTTTTGATGGATCAACAAAGATCATACACGGTCCGTTTTGAGTCTACATGGATTGTATGAAATATATTCCGGATCGAGTTGTACGACGTATTTTCGACATGATTGGAATGAAAGTGACCATGTCGCGTTTTTGGCCTTCACCTCTTTTGTGCGAATTGATTGGGAAACGCCATTAAAGTTAAATGAACTTCGAACGAAGAACGAGAAAAGAAAAAAAAAGAGAATAAAGAAAATTTTTTTTAAAAAAAAAATACGAAAAATGACAAACACCAAGTTCACATGAACATTAAATAAACAACAAAATAAAATTTGAACCATTAAAAGATAAACGAAATCGACACAAATCTCGAATTCGATCTTTCCGAATTCGAATCAAATTTCAATCTTTCGAACTTCAAAATCGAATTCTATCCTTCGAACTTCCAAATCGAATCTCGATCGAATTCCAAATCCACTCTCGATCGAATTTCAAATTTGATCTTCCCAAATCTCGAATCGAATTCTCGATCGAAATCCGAATCCAATCTCGATCGAGTTTCGAACTTGATCTTTCAAATTCGAATCGAATCTTAAATCGAGTTTCAATCGAGTTCGAACTCATCCTTCCAAATTTCCAAATTTCCAAATTCGATCTTTCCGGGCTTGAGTCTCGATCGAATTCGAATTCGATCTCATCGAATCTCGAATCCGATCTTCAGATCTCGAATCGAATCTCGATCGAAACATCGAAATTGAACTTTTGAGTCGAGGATTTTACATCAAAGCCTTTGCTAGGATTCTCTTCTGTTATTGAAATACATCGAAATTCGAACCTTTTGGGTCGAGGTTTTACATCGAATTAGCTTGCTTTAGGATTCTCTTCTGTGCCTTTGAAATACATCGAAATTCAAACTTTTGGGTCGAGGATTTTACATCCAGTACCTTTGCTAGGATTCTCTTCTGTGCATTGAAATACATCGAAATTCAAACCTTTTGGGTCGAGGATTTTACATCAAGCTACCTTGCTAGGATTCTCTTCTGTGCCTTTGAAATACATCGAAATTCAAACTTTTGAGTCGAGGATTTTACATCAAGTTGCATTGCTTTAGGATTCTCTTCTGTTGCCTTTGAAATACATCGAAATTCAAACCTTTTGGGTCGAGGATTTTACATCAAAGCTATGCTTGCTTTAGGATTCTCTTCTGTGCATGTGAAATACATCGAAATTCAAAACTTTTGAGTCGAGGATTTTACATCGAAGCTGCCTTGCTTTAGGATTCTCTTCTGTGCCTGTGAAATACATCGAAATTCAAACTTTTGAGTCGAGGATTTTACATCGAAGTGCATTGCTTTAGGATTCTCTTCTGTTGCCTTTGAAATACATCAAAATTCAAACCTTTTGAGTCGAGGATTTTACATCCAGGCTATTACTTGCTAGGATTCTCTTCTGTAGCCTTGAAATACATCAAAATTCAAAACTTTTGAGTCGAGGATTTTACATCAGATTGCCTTTGCTAGGATTCTCTTCCATTGCCTTTGAAATACATCGAAATTCAAACCTTTTGAGTCGAGGATTTTACATCGAGATTGCCTTGCTAGGATTCTCTTCTATGCATGAAATACATCAAAATTGAACTTTTGAGTCAGGATTTTACATCAAATACTTTGCTTAGGATTCTCTTCTGTGCCTTTGAAATACATCAAAATTCAAACTTTTGAGTCGAGATTTTACATCAAGGCTACCTTTGCTTTAGGATTCTCTTCTCATTGCATTTGAAATACATCGAAATTCAAACCTTTTGGGTCGAGGATTTTACATCCAAAGTGCTATTTGCTTTAGGATTCTCTTCTGTTGCCTTTGAAATACATCAAAATTCAACCTTTGGGTCGAGGATTTTACATCAGAGACTGCGTTACTTTAGGATCTTTTCCTATCGCAATGAAATACATCACATCGAAATCGAACTCTTGAGGTTAAGGATTTTACATCAACACGCTTTGCTGCGAGATCTCTTCTCATTGCGACGATTCAATCTAATCAATTCAATTTTCTTTCGAGGTTGGAGATGTTACATCTAAAACCTCGAAATCTAATTTTCATTTCGAATCGAATCCCTCGAATTAATTTTGACGAAACTTGATCTAAATTGAAACTCGAGCTAAAATTTAAACTCACACATCAAAACATAAATTGAAACAAAATAAAATCTAAATCGAAATTCCCTCGGATCATGTGATTTGGGATTCACCTCCTTTTCCTTTCCCAGTGAGAGTTCGAGAATCTCGGTTCCGGAGATATACTTGACACTCCCAGCGGAAACTCTTCTACTTCGTCTAAGTTCGTCACTTGGACATCTGTGTTGGTTTTGTTGATCGCTTCGGTCAACACCGATACTGCGCGGTGTGCTCCGTCGGCTCACCACACCTATTGGGGGTCCATTTGTTGACCTCATTTTTGATGAGGTCTTCCTTTTCTTCTTTTTAGTGCTTAGGATCTAGCCTTAGGCTTTTCCTTTGACTATCTTAGAGGACTAGAATTGGGACCAGCCTTTTAGAAATTCAAACCACTTCTAAACTCCTGCAAACTCCACGAAACTTGACTATAGACCCCTAATCACCTAGAGGGTTGAAATCGAATATGGAAGTTTAAAGGATGAGTTCATATAGGACTCTTTGGCCTTAGGATGCCTACAGGTGGCACTGGTACGATGAAGGAGGCTGACATACACTACACTTACACACTACATTTCCACACACTTCCTAAAACCACACCCATACCCAACTTGACCTCCGACTCATGTAGGTGATTCACATGGATGGTCCTTAACCCCTAAGCCGCTTGGTAAGAGGGTTAGGAACAGCATAGTGAATGCCTCAGAATGAGTCCTTTCATGGCTCATATGGGCTTGAAATGGCTTCATGGCTCAACCAAAATGATTTCACCCCACCCAAATTCACCCGATCTTCGATTTCCCAAATTTTCAATTTTTGACCCCAGGGACCCTACACCTCTTAAACTCTCAAAACCGCTAGAATTACCCGAATTTTTGCAAAATCTCCAAATTACCTAAAATTTTCCAAAATCAATCCCAAACACCTCCACATCACTCAAATTGATCATCCATACCCAAAAATACCAAAAATTCCAAAAATACCCCCGATACCCTCCGAATACCCAAAATACCCTTCTTGGCCTAAAAATCCAAAAATTCAGAAAATTCCCAGAAAATTCCAGAAAATCCCAAATATTCCCAATTTCATTTTGTCCAACTACACCATGGGCCAATTTTGTCAATTTACCTACTTTTGTCAAAACCCCAAATTGACCATTTTAACCCAAAGTGGACCCGATGTCAAACCAAACATACCCAATTGACCCCAATTTTGGTCCAATTCAATTCTAAACTTCAATTCAACATTCCCGATACCAATTTAGACCAAATCCAAGTCAATTTGATTGACATTTGGATCAATTTCACTTTGGGCCTTAAAGCCAAATTTGGACCCATGACCCAAACTTAGCCCAAACTAACCCGATTCGACTCCAATTAACCCCAAATCTTTTCTAAACCTTCCTTAACATCCTCATAAACAAAACACTAACATGATTTGCCCAAGATTTTGACCCAAACCCCACTTCAAATTGACCCGAAATCAAAAAGCCCGATTTTGACCTAAACCCGAATCTAACCCGAATAGGCCCGAACCTCGAAATTAAAACCCAACCAAAGCCAAAACCTCTTTGAAACACTCCCATAAACATTTCTTAACATTTATTTTACATCAATTTCAACCCTAGCCCAACATTGGCCCAAGTTAGCCCAATTTGACCTACATTGGCCCATTTGCAAATAAATCGAATTCGACCCGATTCGAACCCAGACCACCTCAAATTTATTTCAAGTCACTCATGACACATCCATAAACCAAACCCAACAATTATTTGGCCCAACCTCTTTACAAAATTCCATCCATAAAATCCATTCTTAAAATTAAAAGCCGCTTCCCTAAACCTTCTTAAAAGCCAATTCCCTTGAAACAAAAGCTCAAAATTGCCTCAAAGCCCACATGACATTTCCATTTGTCATCCATTTAATTAAATCCATTCCTAAGTCCTAAATTCATCATCAAATAATTCCAAATCAAGCCTCATGCCAAATTGCCATCTAAATATCAAAATTTTCTTAAATCCATTTCCATGAAATTGACTTGACTTTTCCCGAACCGAAATGGAGCCATGGAAGCCATTGCATAAGCCACATGGAAGCCATGAGAGCCTCTTTACATGTCACCATGCCATTTATGGCAAGAAGAGGGGACTCTTTCTTAACCTCCATTAAGCCTTGTTAACACTTACATCATGTCGCATCTAAACCATGCTTAGCCAACTTGTATCTTGGATGGAGACTTCACCACTCATCGAGAGTGATCTGAATCACTTTCTCCTCGGCTCGAAACCGAGCCTTGGGAGGTGCACCTGAGCCCGAATTGGTGGGTTGACCCAAATAAGCCAAAATGACGCCCTTCCGCATTCCACTTTGAATCGAACCCTTTACACATGTCGAGCCTCGATTGACTGCACTAAACCTCGAGTCACGACCACTGACCAAGATGGTGACCATTGCACAGCGGCCGGCCACCAGTGCACGTGGAAAACACCATGGCGAGAGCTCGCATGTGAGCCGACATTGAAATTCTCACTTGTTGGCTGCCCATGCTCCGAGTGGTCACCATGGCTGATCTTCTCCTCGCCGGAAGCAGGTGATCCCAGCCTAACTCTCCACGGGAGGCCCTCGCGCCTCTCTGATTCAAACTCCACCCCTCTCGGCCATGAGAGGAGCCTGAACACAAACCATAAGGAAACTGCGCAAAATTGTTCCGGACCACTCTCACACATCCAGAGCAGTTGATCCCAGGTTGAATTCCGGCCACAATTCCCTGCAGTCGAGCCCGATTTCTCGAGCTCGAACTTTGCACGAAACCGGGACACTTCTGCCGCGGTGAGCCGATCCCCGAATTGATTGGTCTACACCTTCACTGGACCGAGGAGAAGTTTCCCGCAAAGCCCCATCTCGGGGCCACCCGGTTGCTCGGCCTCGAAGCTTTGTGATCGGGCTTGGTCGAAATCACTATCAGGACGATTCACCGGACCGGGAGACTTCATGCGGAGCTTGCGGGACCCGATCGAAGGTGCGACGAACTCTCGGATTGAAGCCGCACTTCTGCGAGCCAAGGTATGAGCTAACTCTCCATCCCGAAGCTACGGAGATTCTTCATTTCGAATGCCTTAGTTTCGATGCATGTTAGCGAGTATAGATGTGTTCGTCTCTTCGAGACGAATCCATAGAAACATAAGAACATGAAAATCCATTGAGAATCGAGTGAGATCTTAGGGATTTAGTGTGGACGGCTCTCGGGTGAGAACACTTGGGGACGATGAACGGATGCGGTCCATTCGATACACGCGCGCGGACGGCGGGGATTGCGTCGGACCGGGAGACGGTACGAGAACCCGCGGGGCCGGGCTGCGGCTCGGGTGGCGGCGTCGAATGGGAGCGCGACGCGTGTGCGTTCGGACGGCTGAGGGTTTCGGCGGCGCAGCGTGGATAAATAGAAAATTAGGGTATTTTCTTATTTATTTAATTCCTAAACTTCAAAAATCCATATCTTTGTGTAGAAAAATCACAAAAATAAAATAAAAATACCCTCTTGCTCGGTGAACGAGAGGAGAATAATGTGGAAAAGAAATCATTTAATTTAATTAAGTATTTTATTTTTTATGATTTATTTACTCTCTGCATACATTTAATTCTCCATGCATGTATACAATTCACCATGGCATGAGACCATAGGGCTTTTGAAGCCTACGAACTTGGGAACATTCCACAGATTTTCCGAGGTCGAGAAGCCATCTCTGTGAAAAGTTATTTATTTTTCAAATGCATGTTGCTTGTTTTGAGTATTTTAATTCAAAAATTAGCATGTTGTGAAATAAATTCTAGAAATATTTGGTGATGTTCCTTATGACCGAGAGAACCACTAGGAAAAATAGGACTTGAGTTAATTCACTCGGATTAACTACTAATTGGCTTAAACACCCAAAATAGGTCTTTAATTAATTAGAGTTAACTAGGTATCAAATTGACTTGAAATCAATTCTCCACTGACCTTTAGGATCAGAGGAATCCACCATAAAAATTTGAGGTCGATTGGACTTGGTTAGCCCACTAATTGGGTTGATTAAGCCGAATAGCCATTTTAAACTTTAAAAATTCATAACTTTTAAAATACTTTTTAAAAATTCACCAAATTGGTTTTGGAGCCTCTCTGATATCAGGGGAACCTAAGAAAATTAAAATTTCAATTTTCTAAAAAAGTTGATTTTTAATAATATTTTAATATTTTTAATAATTAAAAAATAATAAAAATCACAAAAATAATAAAATTCACCAAAATGTCACATTTTGAATTTTAATCACTTAGGAACAAATCCCACATTTTTCCTAAGTCTATTTAGTGAGATATTAAATTTTAAAGCCACTAGGGTAATTTTAAAATTAAAAAAAATGTATTTTCTAGCATTTTCACTAAAATAATTATTATAAATCATAGAAAAATCAGAAAATTGCAAAATTTGTTTCTCTGGTTTTCCTTGATATCAGAGAGATTTTTGAAAAATATAAAATCCATTTTTCAACATTTATTTTATTTTTAAATTAATTAACACTCCAAAACTCAAAATAATTATAATAAAAATAATATAATTCAAAAAATCACCAAAATTGGTCCAAGTGCTTCTCTGGTCATTAGGAATGTCCCCTAATTTTCTTAAGGACAGAAACTTTCCCTTGGTCATGTTATCAAATTTTCCTTGAAAATCTCTATTTTCCACCAAAAATAATTATATAAATAAATTAAATACGGAGAAAAATCACATTTTCTCCTCTCATGTCTTTATTGACATATGAGTGAAGTCACATAAAAATTTCGAGTTCATTTGAGTTCGATTTAGTGAGTTATGAAATTATTAAGCTTAAAGGGTAAAATGGTAATTAAAATCTTTAATCCTTAATTAAAACTTTAGGTTTAATAAAAAGTCAACAAGTAAAATATTTGATCTTAATCTGATTTGGATGATTGAAATTTAAATAATTAAAGGGTAGAAACCCATTAAATAATTTTAAAATGATTAAACTTTAATTAAATAATAGATTAAATTTGGAAGAATAATAAAATTGGAATTATTAAAATAAGGGATCTTTATTAGGAAGAGATTTATTCTTTAATTTAAAAATCCCTAAATTAATTATATCAACTAATACTCAATTTTTTAATTAAAATGATAACTCAAATTTAAAATATTAAAAGACTTAATTAAATTATTAAAATCTTTTGAAATTTCGATTAAAATTAAAAATAAAGTAAATTAAAGATAAATTAAATTAAGATTAAATTAAATTTAATAATTAAATTAAATTAAATTAAACAATTAAATTAAATTAATTAACAATTAAATTAAATTAAATTAAATAATTAAATTAAATTAAATTAAATAATTAAATTAAATTAAATTAAAAAATTAAATTAAATTAAATAATTAAATTAAATTAAATTAAATTAAATTAAATTAAATAATTAAATTAAATTAAATTAAATCAAATTAATTAAACATCAAAATCAAATTAAATTAAATTAAACTAAATATAAAACGAACTTGAACATTATTCAAATTTAAACCCTTTAACTCAAATCGAATCATTTGAATACTAATTTACCCTTGAAAGCTTTGATTAATATAACTCTAAATAGAACATTAAATGAAGTGTTATCTCGCTCATAGGATATTCGAATGTCATAGTTCATGTGAAGCGAGTTAACGAAGACTTGAAAACCTCGGATGATCGATTCATTTATATAATTAAATTCATTTGGACTTAAAACGATCCTAGAAATATTGAAAAGATGTTTAAGATTCTTCTTAAGCACTTCCTCGATATGATAGGATATTTATAAAACAATTGAATTTGATTATTCTTTGATGAAGAAAATCGTCCTTAAACAGAAACACGAAGAACACTAGACGTCATAGGAGATGAGTAGGTTATAGGATTAGGAATTTGGTAGAAAACCATAACCTTTCCTTAGCTTTACTAGGAACTTGCTTAAATATTCTAATTGTGTTTTAAGTGCGGCTTGGGATGACGGGAAGACCCTCAGGGTACGCTTTTATTTTATTGCGATTTACTTTCTTGCAATTTACTTTCTTGCGATTTACTTTATTACGAATGCATTTTACTTTTCTTGCATGATAAAACAACGGTTGCATGAAAACCCACACCTTTAGGATAGACCACTAAAAGCTGAAACCAAAATTAAGTTAAAAGTCATTGCGAGATAAAATTCACGCCACAACATTTAAAATATAAAACAACTCGAAATTTAATCACGAAACGGAACACGAAACTACGATTACAACTAAATTAAAACGTCATGTTGGATGATCGGGAATACCTCGGATGATGTAACCTACGTGTTGCTAACGGGATTTCCGCGGTGCTAAATGAAAGTGTGGAACTCATTCGGTTGAGTTTAGCAAATTCATACGGGCTAAGTGAATCAGATAAAAATAATGATGCGGAAGGATGGAGCGAGTGGGATCTTAGCAGGTGTCGTTATAATCGACTTTAAGATTTGTTTTAAATAAAACATAAAAAACACACTGGAAATTAAGATTTTCTCTAAACGAAAACACTTTTCTCGACTCTGATTTATGGTTTCTAAAACTAAACCTCTGCAATGACGAGGAGCTCGGAGCATGGTGGGCGGCACGACCATCGTCATCAGTGAAACACTGAGTGCTACTTGACAAAGCTTTCCGAGAATTAAAACAACCGAGCCATAGGACTTCGAGGTAGCTTGCACAGTGCGACATAAATCCTCGACTCTTCGTTAGGCATTTGCATTGCAAATTAAGCCTGCTAGGTCTTAGGATTCAGAGGTAGTCGTCGATACTGACAATAAACCCTCGCATCTTCTAGAGTTATTTGTTTGATTTTATCATACAAATATAAGCCCTAATTAATTGAAATTAGCGAGATTGAAATATCGAATAAACATTAGGACTTTCCTAAATTCGAAGCGAAACGATAGGATAGTCGGGAAATTATCGAAGTTCACTTCGAATCGGTGATTTCTCTACCTTTCTTCCTTTGGATTCACAAAACAAAATGTTCCAAAATTTGATCCATTCCATATTGAAACTCGAAATTCGATCTTTGAAAACCTTAAACTTTGAAATTCTTGAGAGCGGAATCATTGATTATTATCGAGAGTTTTCTTAGGTGATTCCGTCACTTAAGATGTAATTAACTATAGGGGCTTGCCCTTATAGGGAATTTTAAAGAACCCGAGTAATATAAACCCTGTTTAATGTTTTCATATTAAGCGGGGGAAACTTGTCGGCTTATAAAATTGGTTCGCGGACAAACGGATGTCACTAATCTTCTAGTTTATTTAATCGAAGCCCCACCATCGAGCGGTGTGTACTATCCTTAGGGATAGATACACGGTTTGTGGTGCGGTGCTCGTTTATATAAACTATTTGGGATGTGAGGTCGGTTTAATCTCATATCTTAAAACTTTCAAATTTAAAAATTATTTTTCAAAATCAAATACTACTTTTCAAATTATTTATTTTAATTAAATTAAAAGATTCGTAATGATTTACGTTAGGCGACCCCTCTTGAAATAAAACACGACTTAAAAATATCGCGAGCACTTACACCTGAAGAATAGGTGTGGTATGGATTCCTCATTGGAGCGGCAAAGTAAGCATTTTGAAGGTCCCCTCGGTCCCTTTAACTTGAGGATATCATCGGTTGGGATGCGATTATGAAAGGTTCTCCAATTGAAGCGAAGACATGGAGGGAGTGAGGAACTTGCTCTAAATCGAGTTACCGCAGTCTAATTTAGTCAACGATGAATATTGAGGTAAATATGCTTTGTTAAGCTGTGAAGGTGAGTATTGTTGCCAATTGATAAGATGCGGTTTAGCCTGTTTGAAATGGATTTTAGAGATTTGGAGTCGCAGAATCTTACTTTGGAGTAGCTTCTTGACACAGGGAATAGACCGAGTCCCCATCCCGGCAATGCGAGACAGGAAAGGAACTAATAGGGATATTTGGTAGTGGAATAAGCATATCGGTAGGACACCATTTGTCTTGCCAAAATAGAATATCACTCTTACCGGATCACGCAAGCAATTTCTGCACGGACTTCGCATTTACCATCTGTTTCCACACTCTTGAAGAGCCTTTTATTTCTATGCATCGGTTGGGTAATGATCACTGCGTATGTTACCCGGCAAAATTTGGCCGAGAGGGATTGTTGTTGTACGAAATTGATCCGGAAGCTTACAAAAATTGGTTTGTTGCGGTTGGATCGAGGCCTTTGAATCCCAGACCTCCGGCTTGATAGGTCTTGCCGGTTTTACCGGCTAGCCCGATGGAGCTGCTTTCTGCTCTGACCACGAGAAAACGATTGAAGCTCCTTTCGATTGAATTACAGTACTTTTCTTAAGACTTGGTCATTTGAAGTATGTAAGAGGGAAAGAAGTAAGGATGCTTTTGAGAATAGTGATCCACATGAGGAGAGAGAAAGGAATGCACCCGGTTGGCGGTGAGCTTGGATTTTATGGATGATATCATCAGCTGCACTTGCTTCATTCTACCTTTAATTAAAGGGATACCCGGGAACTTGAAAGGTAGAGAGGCTTTAGAAAAACCGATTAATATTTGAAGGATCCGATGGATAGATGAGGAAGAGCAATTTTGGAAGGAAGAGGATGGTGCTTTTATGAGAACCAAGCTGAAGGCCGAAACTTGTTGAAACTTCTTAAGGCGATGGAAGGTTTTCTTCACAGCACTCTTACTAGCTCTGAGAAAGGATTACATCATACGCATAAATCGGATGGGTGATGCATGTATTAGACTTATGATGATAATTGGCATAGTGGTGGGGGGATAAATGAAGCTCAAGCACTTGGAGAGATAATCCATCCCGATAATGAAAATAGTAGGAGACAAGGGGTCTCCTTGTTTGAAGCCCACTGGTAGCGATAAAACCTCCCCGAGCGAGTTACCATTAATCGGGATGGAGTGATGATTGTGTTTTGACCATCTTTTGATGATCCGGCGAGAACTCGGGAATGGAAGCCACGGCTTCGTAAAATGTCTAGGATAAAGTTCCGATCAATGGTATCATAAGCCTTCATGACATCCGATTTGTAGATGAGATTACCACTTACGGGGGCTTGTCCAGGATCCGGAAGCATTTCACGAGCGAGAAGAGCGTTATCGGTGATGGACCTTCCATGGATGAAGAGCATTTGCTTGGTTGGGGGCGATAAAGTGTGTCAAATGGGGTTGCAATCACCACGAGAATCTTGCTAATCACTTTCTTGATGGCGAAGTCAAGGCTGATGGGTCTATACTGATTCCGGTCCTTAGAGAGTTGTGGATTTTGGAATAAGGACAATATTGGAGGAGTGAAAGTGCGAGGCGGCTCCCAACCCACGAAAAATCCTTGAATTGCAAGGGTAACCTCACCTTTGCGAAATATCCGGATGTCTTCTTATAGAATTCAGGTATAAACCCATACGGGCATGACGGCTTTGGATCCATCCATGGAGTTGATTCTTGTCCGTATTCTTCCTGCGAAGGTATAGAAGTCGAGTTGGAGGGAGCTTGATGTGCCTTTGTTCGGCATTAGGCAGTTTGGGCTCTATGGGAAGGTCAGGGCATTTGTCATGAGATAGTAACTTCCTGAAGAAATTCACAGCATCAGATGCAATTTCCTTCCCATCATGCAAGGTTTCCCCATGCTCATTTCTGATGGAATGGATAGCATTGCATTTTCTTTTATATTTTATATAAGCATGGTAAAACTTAGTGTTCCTCATCCCATGGTTAAATTTATTAATAGCGGCTTTTTGAGCGAGAATTGATCTTGCGGTTCACGACAAGAAGTAATCTTTCTGGCTAGCAATCAACTACGAATATCTGTCTTGGTTGGAAATGCACTCCGATTCAAAGCGGCCGCCTCCTTCTCGGCCATTTCCACATTTTTAAATATGTCCCCGATCTTATTCCGGCTCCGAGCTTTGAGGGCCTTCCCGACTTTGATTTGTAGAAAGGCTGCAGTTGGATAAATGGGTTAATATGATGACACCCGTTCCGGTGAGAAATAACAACTTCCGGGAAACCGGGTTGGGTAGTCCGACGGTTTAAGAATACGAAGGGAGGGCAGCTGTGGTAGCATCGACGTATGCATACGGTGATGAGAAGTGGTACGTGATCCGACCTACGCAAAATTTAAGTTGGATACATAGGTATGCGAGAAAATTATGATGCCAAGGCGATTAGACGGAATCCGTCCGGCCTTTCCCGGGTTTTCCCCCTCCTCACGGTGAATGGGGGCACGAAAACCCAAATCGAACGGACCGATCGAGATAGAATGTGATCATTAAATTCGGTGATAGTAGAAAGAGCGAGGAGGCCTTCCTCCGGCCTTTTCGACGAAGAACTCGAAGCAATTGAAATCTCCACTTACTTATCAGGCTAGAAGTGATAGTCGAGTTGATATGGTGCGGCTCGGTCCGGAGATCGGCCACTGGACATCATGGTACGAACTTGCATACACAAAAGTGGTGGCAGCTAATGACCATAAAATTTGAGGAGACGGATGGACAAATTGAGGATGATCCCTCGATATAGTCCATTTGATCTCCTTTACGAGAACGATCCAGATTTTATTGGATATATTAATGTAATTAGAGCGACCGAGAGAACTTGGAAAGATATTTTTGGGGTTTTTGTTAACCATGGGTTCGAGAATAGCTAAACACCAAAGTTTGGTGTTTCTTAAAAAGGTAGGTGAGTCTTTTAAAGGAAGAGGGGTGGAGCGATCCCACGATGTTCCAACGAAAGGAAGTTAAACATCGGGGGGCCGGAGGGAGGGGGTGAGGAGAGGGGTGGAGAGGAGTGATTTGGATACGGTTCCTAATGGGAGGTGTAGGATAGGGATTCTTATCGTCGATGAGGGGAAGCTATGATTTGATAAAAGTTGAGGAATTTTTCTTTTTAGCTTTACGAATTTGCCATTCTTGCTCCATTTTATCCTTTCCCGGGTTCGGAAGATCTGAGTTGGAGCCTCTACTGAGCCGATTCTCCGATGATGTCTACCCCCTTCTTGCCGAGTTTACGGGGGGGGTCTCCCCAAGGGTGGAATCTTTTTCAGAATCTGGTACACCTTCTGCTGCTTTTTTATCCATATTAGGAACAATTATGGGCTCCACCACCTCTTCCCCTATGCCACAGGTGCCGAAGGCACAGGTGCGGCAAAATCTCCCCGGGGGCTGAGATGGCAACCTTGGCCCAGTAGGTTTCTTGATGAAAGGCCTGTAGTCACGTAACATTTACGTTTATCATGACCGAACATCCTACGGTGTGGGCGAGACAAAGGCTTATGCTCCAAAACCACTGTTGCCAAAAGCCCTCTCCTTCATCATTTGTGATAATCCAAACCTTGTCCGAGTGCAGGAAGGGTTACATCCCTCTCTACCGGCACTCTAGCAAGCTGCTCTTATATATATAT
>JAKZJZ010002553.1:0-15563 GCA_022702705.1 Papilionanthe hookeriana x Papilionanthe teres
GCGGGACGCAGACGATCGAGCGGGAAGAGGCTTCGATCGAGCGGGAAGAGGCTTCGATCGAGCGGGAGAGCTTCACTAATGGCTCTGATACCATGTGAATTTTAAATTATGCTCACTTGATTCCATAGAGAATTCACCTATAAATAGGTGATTACAAGTACAAGAATAAGGAAAGGAATTAAGTCCTTTCTATAATTACGGAATAACATAAATAGCTAAAATTCAGGAATTAAAATAATGTCTAAATATAGTACGTATTAAAGGGTAATTATGAGCGTAATTCTACAATATATATATATATATATATATATATATATATATACATACATATACATATACATATATATACATACATATATACATACACATACACATACATATACATATACATACATATACATACATATATACATATACATACATATACATCCATATATACATTTATATGCATGCATGCATACATCCATTCTTTCATTCATTCATTCTGATTTAGTTACCTTATTTAGATTTTATGGTTGAAGTATTTTGAGGATGTTTGTTGAAGTCTTATAAGCTTAATATTGATTTGTATGACATACGAAGCACTTTCTTTTCTACAGTCTGTAAATCGTTTAAATTATTTTGAACGTTCATTTATAGTTTCCGAAATAAAATACATGTTAATCCAGTGTCGTTTACTATATAATCATTTAGGTTCACGATTTGTCCTAGAGTTGATAACCAAGCAAGCTGACAGTCCTTTAAATATACTGTTCAAAAAAGCAAAATGGATCAAGGAATGATTTCTTATGGTGCAACCGTTTACTATAATGTGGATGCTTCACCAGTGTTTTCCACTAACATATACGTGCCGTATCATTTCTTATTTTCTTTAATCAACGCTAGCTTTGTTCCATTGAAGATCCGTTACAGATTTTTAAGCACACTCTAAGCTATCATAACTAATGCTAATCCAACTTTCGACGTTTTAACTTTATCTTTAACCAACCCCAATTGGATGAAATGAGTTTAATGATGTTAATGACGAAGTTGCTTCTGTTTTGACTTAGTTGATGGTGACTTCTTCTGCAATATTTCAGGTTTACATGGTGGAATTATATCAGGATACTCTTGTTGATCTCTTGCTATCAAAGAATGCCCAACATGTAAAATTAGAAATAAAAAAGGACTCGAAGGTAATATCAATGTTGTACTTTTTAGATGTTGCAATTTGTCGACTATTACTCATGATTCACGTAAAAGATGAATAGTTTTTGTTATTAACATGATCAAAATTAACTCTTACATTTTCTTTTTTGGATCTTGATAAATTTTTTGGATAAGGCAGCATGCATACCTCTACTTTTTGGTGCTTGTGCTATATTTATTCAACATTAATCTAGTTATTGGTCAATGCTTGATAAAGTTCAGTTGACTTTTATCTTTGGTAGCTCCACCCAACTTATGCATTTGGCTTATTAGTTGTTTGGCTTGTCATCCCTTCATGTTTTCATTCCTTAATGCTTGGTTGTCATCCCTTCGTATTTTCAATTGTTATCATTTAATAGTAGTTTGCAGTTATGAAATTAGAATTTAAAGAGAGGGGAGATGAACAAAATAAATTAACTAAAATAAATCAAAAATGTAATTTAATTTTAAAATAAATAAATAAATAAGATAAAATAAAAATATACCTAAAAGTAAATTGTAAAATAAAAAAAATGTCTTTTAATAGTCATCATGAATAAAAAGCTTAAATTATGTCTTTTACCTCTTCATTGCATCGAAATTATTAATCTTTTGTTCAATATTAAGACTTACTACAACATCATTTTCAAAATATGTTATCAGTAAAATTACAAGAAAATTATCTTTTCTTTAATTATGTATTTATGTCTTAACAATCTTTATAACAGCAAAATACATGTTCAGTTATTGTTGTCAAAATGAGTTAATATTAATTTAATCAAATGATCAATAAGATGATATATTGATGTTTTGTCTTAGCTAACATTTGACATAAAAATATATATCTATAGAGAGAGATTCTAATTTATTTTTGTTTGATGGGTCTCAATCAAAAAATATTCTAGTTGAATTTTTAAAGGTAAATTTTTATATTTATAAAATTTTTATGATAAATTTTATTTATATATTAACAAATATTATCAAATTTGAACAACTGGTAACCATCTCGAAGAGCAAATGCAATTTTAAGAATCAATAACTCTAAAATGTGTTCTTTAAATATGTTATTCATATCTTGTGATTGTATATCTAAAGCAGCTGTGAAAATATAAATTTTATATTGATGCGTTAAAATGATGGTGGCTTTTCTTTTTTTTTTTTTTTTTTTGTTAATATATCATCAACTTCAATAATAAGAAGCATTCATATATGAAATATATATATCTCATTTTAACAAAATAATTTCACCTCTAGAATAAAGAATATTATTCTCGTCTCTTAAATTTTAAATAAAATATTTTGTTGTGGTGCTAAATGCAGCACATTAAAAACATCCTATGAGTTTCTTTATAATCCAAGAAGAATAAACCAAATTAATTATAACTTCAAATACGCAAAGTACTAATAAACTAGAATAATAGATTTTTGTAATGAACTAATAAAGAATATATATGAAAAAGGATAATATTTGATGAACCAAACTTACAATCTACGCAATTCATATCACATCTTACTTAACATCATTATATCATTGACCTCAAATGTCGTAAATATCAAGATAATGATAATAGAGTATCACAAAATTTTTTATTAAAATTTGATGCACTTATGTCTTCAATATAAATTTTATTAAAGAATGGTTCCTTAAATTTATCTTTATCAATAAATCTTAATCCGATATTATTTATTCTCATGTTGAATCATCTCAAGCTTCATCAATTATAATGCAATATTTTGTATTACAAATTACATCTCATATAAATTTTTAAATTTTGTTTGAGAATAATTAATTTTTTATTTAATAAATATATTTATTAAATATTTTGTAGCGCCATTAAATTCAATGATATAATTAGTTTTTTTTATGATAATTTTTCTAAATAATTAATAAATATTTATTAAAATCAAAATATAAAAACTATTAAATTTTTATTAAACCTTTTAGTTCAAAATATTATACAAAAGCTGTTGCTTCGTTCGAACATGAGGATTAACCAAATATTTTTCTATTTCTGTTGGTTTATATTAGGGATCGACTTTAAGCACATATCTTTTTGCTTTAGTTATGGATGGTCTTACCGGATACTCACAGGAGGATGTACCTTGGTGTATGCCTTTTGCTGATGATATCCTTCTTGTGGATAAGAAGAGAGAATAAGATCAGGAAAAACTTGAATTATGGAGGTCTATCTTGGAGTCTAAAGGCTTTCGTTTGGGTAGAACTAAAACTAAATACATGGAGTCTATCTTGGAGTCTAAAGGCTTTCGTTTGGGTAGAACTAAATCGAAATACATGGAATGTAATTTTAGTAGTTGTAGCTATAGTGATAGAAATGTAACTATTGATATTGATGGGGATGTTATTAGTAGAATTCAAGTTGGTTGGTTTAGGTGGAGGAATGCTTCAGGCTTATTGTGTGATAAAAAAGTGCCGCTTAGACTGGAAGGAAAATTTTATAACATGGTGATACCTGCAATGCTCTATGGCACTGAATGTTGGCCTTTAAAAGAGAGGCATAAAACTAAGTTAAGTGTTGTCGAGATGAGAATGATTAGGTGGATGAGTGTTATTACACTTAGAGACAAAATGCGAAATGAATATATCCGTGATAGAGTTGGTGTGGCTCCAGTGACGGACAAAATTTGAGAGTTGTCTTACAGGGTTTTGGTCATCTTAAACGTCGACCGTCTTATGCTCCGATTAGAAGAGTAGATGTTAGATTCTGACTTATTTTAAGAAGGTAGAGGTAGGCCTAGGAAGGCTTGGGCAAATTGTATAAAAAGTGATATTAATTTATTTGAATTAAATGAAAATATGACACTAAATAGGACGCAATGGAGAAAAAGGATTCTTGTAGCCGATCCCACTTAGTGGGATAAAGGTTTTATTGTTGTTGTTGTATTTAAGTCCAAAATATTAGTATAATAAAAATTTAGAGTAGGTGACTGTCGTCCCGAATCTTTGCTTCCCCAGTAGTAGTTTGTATCATGTGAAGTTTTGAATCGAGCATTGACTTATTAAATTTACTTAACTCTTCATAGTTGGCTTATTTAATTTTTCTTGAACTTTGTAGTTCTCCTATTCATGTTATAATAACTTTAGACTTAACATTTCTTTTTGTCAAAACTAATTTTTTTTTAGCTTGAGATTTTGCATATGCAATAAGCAAACTGATGCTGTAGGCTCTCAATTTGAAGCTTACTTATTTTTTATTTTTTATTTTTTTGGGTCAAAATTAGTATCTAGAATCAACTATTTTGAGACGATACGAGTATGCAATGAACAGACTGATGCGAGAGTTGCTACCTATCTGTTGTAACTGTGTAGATCATGTCGCTCCTTGAGGTGCTCTGTTTTATAGGGACAGGACGGGCTTTCTTAATTATAGTTATTAATATCTAATCGAAAGTTAGAATTCTTTTCTGAGTTTTTTTATTATGTTTTGATTTTTAATTATTGTTGTCAATTGCTGTTTTTGATTAATAGCTTCTGTCCTATAGAATTTTGATTATTTGCTATATTAGCTTCTGCACTGCATTAGATCTAGATTGAAAACCCTTTTACTAAGACGACTTTAAATCACATATCTAAATCGTTTCATTTGTTCTTTGCAAATCAATATTTTAGTTTATATCCACTTGATTTTCCTCTAATAAAAATCTATCTTTTGGCTTTTTTTTTTTTGAAATTTTATTGATATTCTTCATTTGGTAGAAGTGTTTACGTATTCAAAACTACCATTATTCAGTGGATGCACACTTTTTTATTTTATTTATTTTTATTTTTTTCATATTAACTATTTTCTAAATATGATCAAACTTTTAAAGGTTATAAATATTGCTATTGTCGTTGAATTTTTTTAGTTCTATATTTATTTATTTTTTAATACAGGGTATGGTTTCTATAGAAAACGTATCAATTCTACAAGTGTCTAGATTTGAAGAATTGATGGCCGTCATTCTAAGGGGGTCTGAGCAACGTCATGTATCTGGAACCCAAATGAATGATGAAAGTTCAAGATCACATTTGATATTATCCATCATAATTGAAAGTACCAATCGACAAACACAAACTATTGCAAGAGGAAAGGTAAGTCTGCAGCTACTGCAACAGAAAACTGCTTTTTTGTGCCCATCTTTGTTATGAAGTAAATGTCTATATTAATTAATCAATGAAGCTATTTAATCATGTCGTACTGTTGTGTTTAAAAATTGGTTTCGATTTCACTCCCATTGTGGGAGCCTTAGTTTCATTATTCCTGTTAGTTTCAAGAGTCTTGATATTTAGTTTTGGTATCATGCTTGATTTTGATATTGATTTTCCATTGCTAGAAATAAAATGATTTAAGATATCTCATTCAGTTATATATTATTGTTTAAATATACAATTTTTTTATAATATGCTTGTATAAAAATGTTTATGATATATTAAAAAAATGATCGTTGAAAGATGTAAATTGTATAAATCAATCATAATATACCTTTATATTTCGTTATATTTTTGAAGGTATCATTGCTTGTTAGAACCAAAGACATTTAATTAAGTTTCCATTTTCTGTTTGTTTAGGATAAAAGTGATGTTTAGATTGGTATTAATTTTATAGAATATAAACTTGTGAATCTCTTAATGATAGTATGTGAGAGCTACGTAATATAGACTTGGAAAACTTCCTTCAATATTTAAGAATCAAGTTAGTCCATGCTGGGAATATTTAAAATGGAAGTGTTTTTGTGTTAAGACAATGAAAAAAATAGCAAGGAAATTATTTTCAGTTTGTTTAATTCATCTTGAGAAGGCGATAAACTTCAAAATAGTTTGATGCACATCATGGAAAAATGTGTGAAAGGTATTATGGTATTAGTAGTGGTATATTTAATAGAGTGCTAACCAATAATAGTAGTTGTCGTGTGACCGTTAGTTTACAATTGTAATAAATATGATTACCTCAAGGATCATTAGAAAGTGAAGTACCTTGATGTATGTTTTTTTCAGTTGATATGATTTTGTTTTACAAGGCATCTTTTGAAATAAATAAATACGAAAATAATGAAAAATTATTGAAGATAAATGATTTAGGATTAGTACAATAAAATAGTAGTAGTAAAACGTGTTATGTGCTGTCATGATGATTTAAATAGCTAATGCTTCAAGGCATTTTACACCCATCCTAGCTATTTGTTTGAGCGAAAAGTTATGCTGAAAAAGAAATTATTACGTCAATTATAAACTATTTCTTTTTATTGTAAATAATTTTTAATAGTATGAAATGATAATCATCTTGTTTATTTAAGAAGAGAAAAGCTATTAAGTTTCAAGTCCTATTGCATTATATATTTAAAATGCTTCATAAATAAACTATCTTAAACAAAGGTAGTAATCTACTCAAGTTACTTATATGTATAGCTTAGGGATTACTTTTAAGTTGTAAACCAATGGTGGTCCAAAGTTTGTTCAAATATATTTTTGTTTAAACCTATTATTAAATTAAATGCTTAATCCTATTAGTGAGGGACAACAACTTTGTATTTTTAATTATTAAATTTAGGGCTATCACTTATTAAGCTGAAGATTTTCAACATAAACTTATCAAACTATCATGGGCAAGAGTTTATTTAACATGGTTGTGGCAATTGGTGAGTTGCTTGATCTTAAATATTGCTCAATCCTATTGGATAATGTCAAAGCTCTTGGGATTTATTAATAATATGAACAACTTGATCTTAAGTTAATAGAATGTTTAATTTTGTGCAATTGGGTATTGAAACACCTTTGTTCATGTAGCGAGGCATAAGCCTCGAGGCGTTTTGGACTTGTGCCTTAAAATCAACAAATTGTGCAAGGAAATAAATATTGTAATAAATTCAAAGTATGTAATAAGAAGTAATATAGTAACATATTAATATATTGAAATATAGTACATTAACATCCTTAATATAATGGAAGTAATAAATTGTTTAAGTAGGAACTAAGATGTCAACATCCAAATATTAAATCATAAAATAGTAATATTTATACAATCATCAAAATATTACATTAAATATAATAATTTAAAATAATTTGGATAAAATAATCTCGCTCCCACTCATGTTCTTCATAAAAAAATAATATAACAAGTCATTGAGGTAAGAACTTTTATATTTCTGAAGTTACCATCACTCTTATCATTTAATAAATTGAAATCACTTGGCATAACAATTTATTTATTTATTTTTCTCATTTTATCCTCAATTACATCCATGTTCTTTTACTCATCTTAAATCTCAATTATATTCCTCTTATTTAATCAATAATGATATTCATTAGACGTTAGACAATGATTATTTTGATAGTAATAACTTTAATTACATCCTCATTTATATATTATATGGATAAAGCATGAATATTTTTAGCATTATTTTACTAATATTTATTTTAAGAAACATCCTAGTTTTAATTGTGCACACCTCACTATAATTGAGGTGAGATGCATTTTGAAACGGGTCTCATAGTATGTGGGGCATATACCTCATGTAGTATCCAATAAGGCATACTCCTCGTGGCAAAGTTTTCAAAAAAAGCATTGAGTTGGGCCTCAAGGTGAGCCTCATATTGCACAATTTTAAATCGTGATTGAACCATTGAATTTAGTTGAACGAGTGAATTTAAAAGTGACTGAAGCTTTGCCGATTACATCAGTGGTCAAAACCTTTTTCAACTCAAAAATATAAACCTGTGTGAGAAAAGTCTTTTTTTCTCAAGTATTTAATATAAAATTAAACCCAATACTTTCATGTGCTTTGATATGATCCAATCTTTACTACTGTCTATTTTATTTTCATCATCATTCAACGCCTCTTTTTTAGCTTTGGATTTCTAGCCTTACTACCACAAAAATTAAAATTCATATTTGCCTAACTTATTTTCAAGTCACATCGTTATTTTTTATACTCAATCCCATCACCTTATGCCAAATATGATCGTGAAAAACTAACTCATTATTTGCACTTCAACTATTATCACTCATCTCGTCAAATCATGATAAGACGCTCTCCTAATAGCCTACCACTAGCATGACATCCCATTGCAAGGCACTCGTCTTTCTATGCCTTAATAATGGTGACCCAAATTGTGCGTGAGATGCTATAACGTTGTCTATCCAAGCGTTAGAAAAGTACCTAATTATCCATTAGTTTCAATGGACAATGTTTTATTATATGATTTACAATTTTAGTGATTGTGATATTAAATATTATCATTTTAAGTTTACTAGAAGATAAATTGAAATATATATGAAATAATTTCAAGTATAATGTTTAAAATATATAAAAAAGGGGTATAAATTTCTATGGTTAAATCTAGGTGATTAAAATTGGAAAAGTAGGGTACTATGTAATGAAAGAATTTCATGGAGACTTATAAGGTAAATGTTTTTAATTGCAATTAGACCAACTATGTTGTACAAATTTGAGCGTTGGGTGATAAATAATTACTAGCTAAAAGCTGAGCATGGCAAGGATGGAATGCTAGGATGGTTGTTGAAAAAATTGGATAATAGTTCGGGAAATAATTACATTAGAGAAACAATAGAAGTTGAAAAGACATGGTTGTTTGAATATGTATAATTAAGGATAAAGAAAATACACTTATTGGATGTGTGTAAAATTTCTATTGAAGGATTATTAAGTGTGTTAAAATAGTTTTAAGTTCTAATGTAGAGGCTTGACATGAATGTGTTTAGATAAAGTAATGATTAATCTGATCCCAAATTGCTGACTCAAATGAATTGAGATGAATTAGTCTGTAATTAAGCTCTAACTTCTGTACATTTAATGCATTGTTGGTTGAATCTCCTCATTTTAGTAATTACATAGTTTTCGATTGTCAAATGTTCATGAAGTCATCCTGATCAGTGAAAATACTGGTTCTATTTTCCGGTCATCGATTGGGTTTTGGTGTGTTTTCTTCGCAAATGGTATTGAATCTTGCTTTTTTTTTCAAATTTGCAGCTTAGTTTTGTTGACCTTGCCGGTTCAGAAAGGATAAAAAAGTCTGGATCCTCTGGAAATCAGCTGAAAGAAGCCCAGAGCATTAATAAATCGCTTTCTGCTCTTGGAGATGTGATAAGTGCCTTGTGCTCCGAGGGTCAACACATCCCTTACAGGAACCATAAGTTGACAATGCTTATGAGCGATTCTCTTGGAGGTAATGCAAAGACGCTTATGTTTGTCAATGTGTCTCCCGCAGAGACAAATTTGGAAGAAACATACAACTCCCTTACGTAAGTTCTTCTATGATCTGAATTCGTTTTCATTTTCTTGATGCTTCTAGCCATTCATCAGGTTTATCTGTTATATAGTTATAATTCTAATGAAGCTGTTTACTAAATCAAACTTAATTTGGATAAGTCTAATTGAATAAGATGATCAGCGGAATGATTGTTCATGATTGAGAATGGTGCCTTGTCCTTGTTCTTCATTAAAACTGATTTGATTTTGGTGCATGCTAGTTTTCTAGTATTTGCAAGGAATAAAGAGCCATATATTTTCTCTCCACAGTATTCTATTTTTTTTTCTTTTATTGGAAAATTTGCATTCGGCTGCAAGGTTGAAGTGGAGGAATGCTTCCGGCCTATTGTGTGATAGAAAAGTACCGTTTAGACACGAAAGGAAAATTTTATAAGATGGTGGCGAGACCTGCTTTGCTCTATGGCACTGAATGTTAGCTTTTAAAAGAGAAGCATAAACTAAGTTAAGTGTTGCCGCTATGAGAATGATTAGGTGGATGAGTGGCTTTACACTTAGAGACAAAGTGCGAAATGAATATATCTCGTGATAGGGTTGGTGTGGCTCAAGTGACGGAAAAAATTAGAGAGTCCTCTTAGACGGTTTGGTCACATTAAACGTCGACCATCTGACGATCCGATTAGAAATGTAGCTGTTTTAGATTCGACTTATGTTAAGAAAGGCAGAGTTAGACCTAGAATGTCTTGGGCATATTGTATAAAAAATGATCTTAATTTATTAGAATTAAATGAAAATATGACTTTAAAGAGGACGCAACGGAAAAAAGGATTATGTAGCCGACCCCACATAGTGGGATAAAGTTTTTGTTGTTGTTGGAATATTTACATTGGTAGCACGCAATTTTATGTATTTACATATCTCGAACGTAGACTTTCATATTTATATTCTTAGTACTATCTATGCATGAAAAGTTGCATTTAATTTCTAAAAGGTGATAATAGTGCTATTTTTTTAATGATATTAAAGATTTAAGAGCTGTGTAAATATTAAAGCTCAGCTGGGAGATATGTAAATACATTAGAATCCTGTGCTATGCATTTAAATGCCCCTCCCTCCCTCCCTCCCTCCCTGCCTCCCTACATTATTTATGTTTTTGCCCAATCATCTTCTTATGGTTTATGTTTAATTTGGTAGGTATGCATCGACGGGTAAGGTGTGTTGTAAATGATCCAAGTAAGAATGTGTCCTCCAAGGAGATTGCTCGGTTGAAGAAGCTGGTTTCCTATTGGAAGGAGCAAGCGGGCAAACGTGGAGACGATGAATTGGAAGAGATACAGGAAGAAAGACAGTCGAGGGACAGAAAAGATATTATAATTGAAGAAAGGCATGCCAGGGAGAAGAATGATCGACGCAGTTCTACTTAAATGGCTCGTAGCAACACTTCATTTTGATTTGATATTACAAACAGAAAAAATAGAGAACAGAAAATGGTTGCAGATGTTCTCTGCAGTTTTCATGAATGGCGGTCGATCTGTTCTTGTCATTTACTGTATTGTGATTCGAATTGAGCATTTTAAAAATAGAATGTTTCTGAAGAATAGTTCATAAATAAATAAAAGCAAAAAATTTCATTTCCATATGAAGTGGATTGAATGGTTGGGATAAGTTAGCGTTATTTATAGCTGTCATTTGTAAAGGTGAAGAATTTGCGCATCTCGCTGGGAAACTGGAAAGGTATCTGTGATTTACTCGGCTTATTTGTAGAGATTATATTCCAATCAATAGTCGATGGTCAATAGTTATTTTAAATAGATTATATTCTGTACAGATCTACGAATGCTGTGTAGTCAATAAAGATTATCTATATTAAAAGAAAATATTAAGATTTACAAATAATTTGTGTTTAAAGTTATAATCACGTTGTAAGTTTAAAATTTTATTGTATTCAATCAATGATGAGCTAAAAACTTCATGAGTTGCAAAACGTTTTATTTTTGTAGAAGTGTATCCTTCATCTATCCCTACAGAAAATATATCATTTACACAAATAAATTTATAATTATAGAAGTAAAGATTTTTGGTGAATAGTCTTAATATTAATATGCCTTGAAGATAGGAGCAAAATAAAATTACGCTGGTTCAGTTTCTTGCAATCCTTGTAAGTCCTTTATTGTGTTCCTTAGAACTAAAATTATTTCTATACAATATGTGGATTTCTAAAAAAGGCATACAAAATGGGTTTAAATTATTATTAAAATTTGCAAAGCATTGTCCTCATTACCAACAAAACACAAGTGAACCTCATGAGCAAATGAAATGGCCACTTTAAGTGTTCAAGAGCTGAGTGAGTTAGAAAGTGAGTTAAGTTTATTGTCGAGCAAGTTGAATCGACTCAAAAGAAGTTGAGGCAAAGCTAATATCAATATTATTCCCAGATAGCTTGCCATCTTAAAGCTTTAGAAAATAAAAGCCAGATGACTACTCCTTCAAGATCTTTTAAGAAGTGTATCATCACCTTAGATGCAATAGAGTAGATGTCTAGTTAGGTGAAATTCATAAAATAGTTTCTCTCAAATAAAATGAAGTTTACAAAATACGAGATTATGGTGCTAACTAAGAAGTGCACCATGTTACAAAGGAAGTTACTTATGTAGCAAATGGTCCCCATTAATTTCACTGTCCCCCATAACATTCGAGGCTTACACTATGTGTTCTAATTTTGGTTTAAGCACAAGTTCGATGCCATTGTACATTTGTTAGAAGCTCATAATTAGTGAGGCCGAACAAATCGCCATCTCTTTTTAAGTAGTAGATTGATTGATTAGACATCTAACCAACTTTATAGAGGATGTGTTTATTAATATCTAAATATTCAGACTCTATTGGATATTTTTATACTGGATATGAAAGTTCGAAAATCAAGAGATACCAATCATTATCGCTTGTCCTTTATTAGCAATAAGAAATTCCTAGTAAGGATACAAAAAGGTGAACTTATTTTATTGTTTTAAGAAAAGGTCACTTCTAATGTTTTTATAGCCTAAACATCCATCAATGAAGTTGATTGTGACTTAAGAATGGATGTCATTGATACTTGTGTCAAGGAGGTCAAAGATTTGAGCTATTCAAATGAAACTCTTGGTATGTGCATTATAAAAGTCGCTCACTTTGATGGATGTGAGCTTGTGCAGCATATGTGAAGTCCAAAGGAAGGGGTACTTATATTCATCAAAAGCTAATCTCGGGTAAGGAGGTTCAACTCTAATCCCTTTGATTGAGAAGTCATTGTTATTGAAATTAAAGTAATTGCTTGATCATATACCGACCTAGCAGCCCTGGTCTTTGTAGTTTATTTTTTTTATCATATGACTTGTTTATTTTGTACAAAGTGTCAAATTTTATCTTTCTTATAATTTTGGATTGTCTGGCTTCTTTACATTCGTGCTTATGCTCTTTAAGATAAAATTGTTTCTATCAAATCCGAATAAAATATTTATATTAGTTTAAATTTAATATTAAAATTATATCATTGTATAATAGAGCACTTTATTTGATGTTTTGCTTTGCTTGCATGGCCTTTGTATTGGATTTAAAATAGCTTGGCATTGCATGAACATATTCTAGGTAATAAAAATTTGTCCTCCACATTAAGAACTTTTCTAGATAATTGCATCATATTTGCATTCCACGAGGGGAGCACTCTTGATGTTCCAAACTGTTTGGCCAGCATATGTTTACATGCTTAGGAGATTTTCTAGTACGATTAAAATGTTAGAGGATCCACGACCAAAATAGAGTGTAAATTCTTTGTGGGTTGATTTAACAAACATAAAATAAAATCTTAACCATGTCCTGAGGAGGAGCACTCTAACGAATTGTATCCTAAATGGCTTAACGTGATCGGAATTTATAGAAGTCAAATTCTAAATTCTCGACAACAAATATAAAATAAAATCCCGACCTTTGAAATCATAAACTAAAAATTCTTAGTATTCTTTAAGTGGGATAAGGCTCGTATTATTATGAGGGTATGGTGTGATTTCGTGCTTTTCTTAAGTTTTTCCTTACGTGATAGTTGTTAACTAAGTATAATATTTTCTCTTTAAGCTCATGCTAGATTAGAAGAAGAATTAGAAACCTATAAAGTTATGTTTCACTTAACCTTATGGTGTTTCTCAGGATTCTTCTGATCCCCTATCTAGGTTACAAAACCCTAATTAGAATATGCATATTCTACCAAGTTTTTGTGGTTAACCTAATTGTTCCACTACATAATAGGTAGGAGTCATAGTTCATAATAATTTTTAACATCCTAATTGACCAGATTAGGATTAAATGAAGACTTTAAGGTTAATTAACAACTTTGCTAAATGAAAAGCTGGGAAAATGATATGAGAAAATAATGCAAGAAAGCTACGGAAGAATCGCTAAGCCTACATCACAAAGGTATGAAAAAAAATTAGCTACTCATGGAGACTCAAAACAACACAAAGCATGACATTAAAATCAATGATGTAAATAATATTACAATATATAAACCACTTACAAACTAGATGTTTTCTTCCTCCACTACAAGTAAATCTCCCTCTTATACAAAGTCTCATAATGAAATTAAAAAAGCTCGCCTAGAAGCTTTCCCCCTCAAGGAAGAAGAAAAATAGTTTCTGAGGCATTCTAAAAGACTCTCCCTTGTTGAAAGCCACAGCCTTCAATTGTTCAATGATTCCACACATAAAGTGGTATATTTATAGAGGTGGCACTACAAAAGAAGAGTGACAGTGTCTGTTAATGAACATAATGATTTAATTCTAACTAGACATATCATTGGGTGGCACATATGTATTGATTATCGAAAATTAAATTATGTCATTATGTTACTCTTTCTGGATCAGATGTTAGACATGCTAGTTGGTCATCCATATTTTTGCTTTTTGATGGAAATTATGGGTATCATCAGATAACTATAGCTCCTGAGGATCAAGAGAAAACAACATTCACAAGTCCTTACAAAACTTTTGCTTTTTCGTAGAATGTCTTTTAGATTTCGTAACGCACCGACAACATTTTAACGGTGTATGATGTCAAATTTCAACCACCTAATTGAGAAAGGGATATAAGTTTTTATGGATGATTTCTCGGTGTTTGGCCCTACATTTGACTCTTGTCCGGATCATATTGCTCAGGTACTAAAAATGCTATGAAGAGAATAACCTTGTTCTCCATTAGGAGAAATGTTAATTAATGGACTCAAGAGGAATTGTTTTAGAACATAAAACATCTAAAAAAGGGCATGTAAGTAGAACCGGTGAAAATTCGAGTTATTGAAAAATCGTCACCACCCACTAATGTGAGGGAGTTCGATGTATTCTTGGACACATTGGATTTTATAGACGATATATAAAAGATTTTTCTAAAATCACTAAACCTCTATGTCGTCTCTTGGAAAAGGATGTCCTATTCAACTTTGACCATGAATATTTAAATGCTTTTAACACTTTGAAAGAGAAGTTAGTCACTGCTCCTATTATTGTCTCACCTGATTTAGATAAACAATTTGAACTAATGTGTGATGCAAGTGACTATGCTATTAGAGTGGTTTTAGAATAACGACACGATAAGGTATTTAAGGCTATATATTATGTCAGCAAGACTCTTAATGAAACCCAAACTAATTACACTACCACTAATGAAGGAGCTATTGGCGAGAGTCTACACATTTGATAAATTTAGATCTTATCTTATTGGAACTAAATGCACTATTTACACTAACCCTTCCGCTATTCGATATCCGATGTCAAAAAAGGATGCCTAAGCCAAGATTAATCAGATGGGTCCTTTTAATGAAAGAATTAGATATTGAATTAATAGATCAAAAAGGCTCTAAAAATCAAATAGTAGATCATTTATCAAGACTTAAGCTTGATAATCCTTATGCTTATAAAGAAGAAATTAATGAAAATTTTTCTAATGAGAATCTTTTAGCTATTGCTAAATGGCATATTCAATGGTATGCTGACATATTAATCATATAGTTAGCAATATTATACCCTATGGTCTGACTAACCATCAATAATAAAAAAAAAATTCCACAATGCCAGATATTATTTTTGGGAAGACAAATATTTGTATAGGAAATGCAATGATGAAGTGATAAGAAGATGTGTGCATATAGA
>JAKZJZ010002554.1:0-15559 GCA_022702705.1 Papilionanthe hookeriana x Papilionanthe teres
TTGCTTGGAGCTACGATGAAATGCCGGGATTAGCCCCGGAGGTTGCGATCCATAAGCTAGGAGTGGATCCTACTTATGTTCCGGTCGGACAAGGTCCCGAGAAGAATGCGTACTGGAAATCGAACAACAAGTCATAGCCGAAGTTAAAAAGCTAATAGACGCTAAATTTGTCCGTGAAGAACAATACCCGACACAGTTAGCCAATGTGGTGCCGGTCGAGAAGAAGAATGGTCGGATCGAGAATTTGTGTGGACTTCGAGAGATTTAAACGAGGCATGTCGAAAAGATGAATTCCCTCTACCGATTCCAGAGCCGATGATCGATATTGCTTCGACACATGAAATATTCTCATTCATGGATGGATCTTCGGGATACAACCGGATAAAAATGGCTCCGAGAAGATGAAAAGCTTACGGCATTCAGAACGCCGATCGGAGTATTTTGCTACACGGTGATGCCATTCGGACTGAAGAACGCGGGAGCAACTTGCCAAAGAGCAATGACAAGAATTTTTGATGATCTCATCCACAATCAAGTCGAGTGCTACGTGGACGATGTCGTCATCAAAAGCAAAGTAAAGGAAAACCACACGTATGATTTGAGAATTGTTTTCGAACGATTAAGACAATTTAACCTTAAGATGAATCCCTTAAAATGCGCCTTCGGCGTCACCTCCGGGAAATTCTTAGGATTCGTTGTCAGACATCGTGGAATTGAAATCGACCGGAGAAGATTAAAGCCATCTTAGAAATGCCGCCTCCCAAAACCTTAAAACAACTACGATCTTTTCAAGGGAAGGCTGGCATATCTTCGACGCTTTATCTCGAGCACATCGAGTAGGTGTCGGCCTTTCTCGGCACTAGTTAAAAAGGACGCCAAATTTATTTGGGAAGAGAAATGCCGAGAAGGCCTTCGAAGACATTAAACAATATTTAATGACACCTCCTGTCTTAGCGGCCCCGATCTCGGGTAGACCGCGATACTTTACACCGCGGCTCTAGACGACTCTCTCGGAGCCACTGTTGGCCGGAGTCGATGATGAGGGTAAAGAAAATGCTCTTTACTACTTAAGCCGTCGTTTACTTCCGACGGAAGTAAGGTATCCCGCAATTGAAAAGCATTGTTTGGCCACGATCTTCGCCGCTCAAAGCTCGGGCACTACATGCTTTCTCATAAGGTCAACTTGATTTCGAAGTTTAATCCATTGCAATACTTGATGACTCGTCCAACACTTTCGGCGGACTTGCCGGATGGTCGATGATATTATTGCAATTCGATATAACTTTCGTGCCTCGCGTGCGCGTAAAGGGACAAGTCTTAGCGGACTTCCTCGCGGCACACCCTTTGCGGCCGAATCTCCTCTCGATGACGATGCGCAGGATGAACAAATAATGAGCCTAGAAGACCACGATGATCGACGTTGGGAATTGTATTTCGACGGAGCATCTTCGGCACACAAAGACGAAGAATCGCAAGTGATAGTGCCGGTAAGGCGGGAATCGGGCTAATCTTTATAACACGGAGCGGGGGATGTTAAGATACTCCTACCACTTGACGGAGCCGTGTACGAACAACGAAGCGAGAATACGAAGCCCTCATAACGGGATTGGAATTAACCATTCAAATGGGGATAACGAGACATCAACATCTACGGGGATTCACGGTTAATCATTCAACGGATCGCCGGACAATACGGAATTTTTAAACCAAGACTCGAACAATACTTCCGGTATGCCATACAGTCTGTTAGAACGGATTCCAAATGTGACAATCTACAAAATTCCTAGAAAAGAGAATGCTTTAGCGAGATGCTTTAGCCCGTCTCGCAAAAGAATTTGCATGTTTGCAAGATGAATCGGTGGAAGTGTCGGTTCACGGACGTCGGAGTCCTATCACGGCTTGACATAGACATGATACACAAATCGGAAGAAGAAAAAGAATCGGTTGCGGCGGTGACGGAAAACACGAGAAGATTGGCGACGGCCATTGATGAACTACACCGCAAACGGGAAAGCTACCGGACGATAGGTCGCTGGCCCATCGGATCAAGAAAAGAACTACTGTCTTACGCATTAATAAACAACACATTATACGAGAAGGTCTTTTGATCGAATGTGGCTAAGGTGCCTAAGCGGGTACGAGGCCCGTGAAATTGTTAAAGAGGTGCATTCGGGACTGCGTGGCGCTCACCGGTCGGGTCCAAAGATGAAGATGAAAATTAAAAGACTAGGGTACTACGGCCCTCGATGATGACCGGCTGCATGAAAATCGCCGAGAGGCTGTCACCAATGCCGAGTGCACGGAGTGGTTCTACATCGACCTCCAAATGTGCTACACCCGACAATTGCGTCGTGGCCATTTGAATGTTGGGGCACGGATATAGTGGGTCCGATAGAACCACCATCTTCAAAAGGACATCGTTTCATTCTTGCGGCTACGGATTACTTTTCCAGTGGGCGGAAGCGGTTCCACTTAGAGAAGTGAAAGCACACCACGTCTTTACGGTTTTTCGAGAACCGAGTTGTCTACCGTTTCGGAGTGCCGCGCGAGGATCATCTCGGATAATGGGTCGGCATTCGAAGCACACAAATCAACAATTTTGTCGGGAGACACGGAATCGGCTGGCGATACTCGACAATTTACTACCCGAGAGCAAACGGCCTCGGCGAGGCTTTTAATAAAACTCTCGTTCAAATCTTAAAGAAAACCTCGGACGATAATAAGAGAAATTGGCACGAGAAATTGTTAGAAGCCTTATGGGCCTACCGGGACAACCTTCGGAACTCCTACTCGAAGCTACACCTTACGCTGCGGTGTATGGGTCCGAGCGGTGTTACCTTTAGAGGTTCGGCTTCCTTCACTCGGAATTGCGGTTGCAAACAAGATCACGACGAAGAAAACGCCGGACTACGACTCGAAGAATTAGAAAGCTTGGAAGGGAAAAGACTTGCGGCGCAACGGAATTTAGAACTATACCAAGCTAAGATGGTTCAAGCCCATGACAAAGCTGAGTCGCCCGAGAACCTTGAAAGTTGGTGATTTAGTTCTCGTTCTCGAGAGACCTATTCTTGCACACCGCAAGATAGGAGGAAAATTTGAACCCACTTGGGAAGGACCGTTTGTGGTTGAAGCGGTATACTCGGGGAGGTTCCTACCGGCTAGTGAATTGCCGGGGAGAACGACATATGCTTCCGATCAACGGACGATACTTGAAAAAATATTACGCTACACGATGTTTCGAAGGAATGAATTCTTCATCCCTAAGAAACACGGGTGAAGTAATTACTTATGATTGAGTCCGAACTCAAAATAACAAAATGTGCTAAGATAAATAAAATCATGATAATTAAGTTTTCCTTGTTTTCTTTTTCAAATCAAAATCTCTTCCCTCATCTTATCCTACTTCATTCCTGTTAAATTTCAAAATATAAGAATAATAAAAAAATGTATCTTTAATAAACATTTTCTTAATGTTCTTGTTCTTAGTACGACCCACGATCCTTTTCCTTGTCTTTTCGCGGGGAAATGTCGAACGGGCGGTTGGTCTTGAACTTTAAGAATGGCGTAAGCCTTGCACTCGATGAAAAGAGGGTGAAAGATGGAGCGATAATCGAGATTGACTCAGATTTCGCACCGGCGGGCCTACGATACGAGGAAAGTAGCTGGGTCCCGATTAGCGAGAAGAACTACCGGACGGACGAGTGATGAAAGTGGGTGGCCCAAGCCACCAATCCAACAACGAAAAGAAAAGCAAACACCGAAGAAGACAAGAAAATGAAGTCCGTAGTCACTACGGCGGAGGGCGAGGCTTGTCGGCGCCGCGCCGCGAGGATTCAGAAGTTCGGAGGGCTACTCTCACGACCACGCAACGAAGAAATAAGAATCGCCGCATCCAGTAAAATGTTAACAAAACTAGGCTGCGGACCAGGCGCGACGAGACAATTCGCTAATGCCGGCACTCGCATTTCGAGGACACCGGTTCACCGGGAACACTGAAAAAAGGAGGCCGGCTCCTAGAATAACGAGAAGAACCGGGGAAATCTCCGAGAAGATCGAGAAGAAAGAAGGCTACCACGCCACCGGATAGAACCACCGGCGGTGCATGACCTTGTTGCGAAGCAACCGGGGGATGTCCGACGGGCATCATCCACGAGGAGCCGAGGTATGCGAGGGGAACGTGAAGGGATTGAACCATATATCCCACAATATGTCACGAGGCCTCGCCATGCTGCAGATCATTCCGGAATACGAGGCTGGAGAGGATGCGAGAATGTTGAAAAGAAAACTTTCGAATACTTCGAGAGAATTAAAGGAAGAAGAATCAACATACTAGAAGGCCTCGAGCTACACACCGACGTATTCTCGGAGTATGAACAACGGCAAATCGTGGATGTATCCGGGATGCGAAAAGAATGGGCCGAAGCGAGGCCGCCGAGGAAAATACATACTCGGAACCCCGGAGATGGATGCCGGGGAAAGGAAGAATCACAATACAATGCGGATGCTTGCTACAACTTCGCTGAAGACGGGAAGGGAAACCCACGGGGATACTTCGTCATGGGCAAGTAGATCCGATGCCATTAGTTATCAAGAGAATGGTGAAAAGATTGATAACATGGAGAATGCTGCCGGCGGTTGCATACCCGATAGTTGCATTATCAACATCTACAAACGGGGTAGTTGCATACCCCCGCATATTGATCACCACGACTTCGTCGGACCTTTACGCACGGTCTCTTTCTTGAATGAGTGCAACATCATGTTCGGATGCGACCTCCGGATAGCGAGGCCCGGGTGAGTTCCGAGGGCCGGTAAAGATACCTTTACCGGTGGGTTCCGTCATGATACTGCAAGGTAACGGAGCGAGATATCGCAAAGCATTGCATACCGGGGGTGCCGGTGGAGCGAATCTCGGTTACTTTCGGGAGGATGGACGACGACAAAATACCTTACCATTTCCGACCGGACCCGAGCTAGAGAACCTCCGGCCTTACGAGCATGTGAGTTACATGGGAAATATCACACCTCCAACGTACATCCGGCCGGCATCCTTGCCAAGGATGGCTTGGAAGGTGATGTTATTGACCATGTACCTCACTATTCGGACATGGATTTTTTGACGGATGATTCTTTTGATGGATCAACAAAGATCATACACGGTCCGTTTTGAGTCTACATGGATTGTATGAAATATATTCCGAGATCGAGTTGTACGACGTATTTTCAACATGATTGGAATGAAAGTGACCATGTCACGTTTTTGGCCTTCACCTCTTTTGTGCAAATTGATTGGGAAACGCCATTAAAGTTAAATGAACTTCGAACAAAAGAACGAGAAAAGAAAAAAAAGAGAATAAAAGAAAATTTTTTTAAAAAAAAATCGAAAAATGACAAACACCAAGTTCACATGAACATTAAATAAACAACAAAATAAAATTTGAACCATTAAAAGATAAACGAAATCAACACAAATCTCAAATTCAATCTTTCCAAATTCCGAATCAAATTTCAATCTTTTCAAACTTCGAAATCAAACTTCCAAATCAAATTCTCGATCAAATTCCAAATCATCTCGATCAAATTCAAATTCTCAAATCTGAATCAATTCTCGATCAAAATCCAAATCCAATCTCGATCAAGTTTCAAACTTGATCTTTCAAATTTCAAATCAAATCTTAAATCAAGTTTCAATCGAGTTCAAACTCATCCTTCCAATTTCCAAATTTCCAAATTCAATCTTTCCGGATTTCAAGTCTCGATCAAATTCAAATTCAAAACTTTTGGGTCGAGGATTTTACATCCAAGACTACCTTGCTTTAGGATTCTCTTCTATTGCATCTGAAATACATCAAAATTCAAAACTTTTGGGTCGAGGATTTTACATCCAAGGCTTGCCTTGCTTTAGGATTCTCTTCCTCTTGCACTTTGAAATACATCAAAATTCAAAACTTTTGGGTCGAGGATTTTACATCCAGGCTGCCTTGCTTTAGGATTCTCTTCTGTTGCCTTTGAAATACATCAAAATTCAAAACTTTTGGGTCGAGGATTTTACATCCAAGACTTGCCTTGCTTTAGGATTCTCTTCCTATTGCCTTGAAATACATCAATCAAATTCAAACTTTTGGGTCGAGGATTTTACATCCAAGACTGCATTGCCTTTAGGATTCATCTTCCTATCACTATGAAGTACATCACATCAAAATCAAACTTTTGAGGTCGAGGATTTTACATCCAAGCACTTGCTGCTTTAGGATTCTCTTCCTATTGCCTTTGAAATACATCAAAATTCAAAACTTTTGGGTCGAGGATTTTACATCCAAGAGCTGCACTTTGCTAGGATTCTCTTCTGTTGCCATCTGAAATACATCAAATCAAAATTCGACCTTTTGGGTCGAGGATTTTACATCCAAGACTTGCATTGCTTTAGGATTCATCTTCCTATCGCAATGAAGTACATCACATCAAAATTCAAACTTTTGGGTCGAGGATTTTACATCCAAGGCTACCTTGCTTTAGGATTCTCTTCTGTGCCTTTGAAATACATCGAATCAAAATTCAACCTTTTGGGTCGAGGATTTTACATCCAAGACTGCATTGCTTTAGGATTCATCTTCCTATTGCATATGAAATACATCACATCAAATTCAAACTCTTGAGGTCGAGGATTTTACATCCAAGTACCTTGCCTTTAGGATTCTCTTCCTATTGCCTCTGAAATACATCAAAATTTAACCTTTGGGTCGAGGATTTTACATCCGAGACTGCATTGCTTTAGGATCTTTTCCCTATCGCAATGAAATACATCACATCAAAATCAAACTCTTGAGGTTAAGGATTTTACATCCAACACCGCTTTGCTCCGAGATCTCTTCTCATTGCAACGATTCAATCTAATCGATTCGATTTTCTTTCGAGGTTGGAGATGTTACATCTAAAACCTCGAAATCTCAATTTTCATTTCAAATCGAATCCCTCAAATTAATTTTGACAAAACTTCAATCTAAATTGAAACTCCAAACTAAAATTTAAACTCACACATCAAAACATAAATTGAAGCAAAATAAAATCTAAATCGAAATTCCCTCGAGATCATGTGATTTGGGATTCACCTCCTTTTCCTTTCCCAGGCGAGAGTTCGAGAATCTCCGGTTCCGGGAGATATACTTGACACTCCCCGGTGAAACTCTTCTACTTCGTCCTAAGTTCGTCACTTGGACATACGTGTTGGTTTTGTTGATCGCTTCGGTCAACACCAATACGCGCGGTGTGCTCCGTCGGCTCACCACACCTATTGAGAGTCCATTTGTTGACCTCATTTTTGATGAGGTCTTCCTTTTCTTCTTTTTAGTGCTTAGGATCTAGCCTTAGGCTTTTCCTTTGACTATCTTAGAGGACTAGAATTGGGACCCGCCTTTTAGAAATTCAAACCACTTCTAAACTCCCTGCAAACTCCACAAACTTGACTATAGACCCCTAATCACCTAGAGGGTTGAAATCGAATGTGGAAGTTTAAAGGATGAGTTCTATAGGACTCTTTGGCCTTAGAGGCCCCTACAGGTGGCTCAGTGCGAGTGAAGGGGCTGACATACATTACACTTACACACTACATTTCCACACACTTCCTAAAACCACACCCATACCCAACTTGACCTCCGACTCATGTAGGTGATTCACATGGATGGTCCTTAACCCCTAAGCCCTTGGTAAGAGGTTAGGAACAACATAGTGAATGCCTCGAAATGAGTCCTTTCATGGCTCATATGGGCTTGAAATGGCTTCATGGCTCAACCAAAATGATTTCTTTCCACCCAAATTCACCCAATCTTCAATTTCCCAAATTTTCAATTTTTGACCCCAGAGACCCTACACTACTAAACTACCAGAAACCATTGAAATTACCCAATTTTTGCAAAATTTCCAAATTACCTAAAATTTTCCAAAATCAATCCCAAACACCTCCACATCACTCAAATTGATCATCCATACCCAAAAATACCAAAAATTCCAAAAATACCCCCCAATACCCTCCAAATACCCAAAATACCCTTCTTGGCCTAAAAATCCAAAAATTCAGAAAATTCCCAGAAAATTCCAGAAAATCCCAAATATTCCCAATTTCATTTTGTCCAACTACACCATGGGCCAATTTTGTCAATTTACCCTACTTTTGTCAAAACCCCCAAATTGACCCATTTTAACCCAAAGTGGACCCAATGTCAAACCAAACATACCCAATTGACCCCAATTTTGGTCCAATTCAATTCTAAACTTCAATTCAACATTCCCAATACCAATTTAGACCAAATCCAAGTCAATTTGATTGACATTTGGATCAATTTCACTTTGGGCCTTAAAGCCCAAATTTGGACCCATGACCCAAACTTAGCCCAAACTAACCCAATTCAACTCCAATTAACCCCAAATCTTTTCTAAACCTTCCTTAACATCCTCATAAACAAAACACTAACATGATTTGCCCAAGATTTTGACCCAAACCCCACTCGAATTCAACCCAAAATCAAAAAGCCCGATTTTGACCTAAACCCAAATCTAACCCAAATAGGCCCAAACCTCAAAATTAAAACCCAACCAAAGCCAAAATCTCTTTGAAACATTCCCATAAACATTTCTTAATATTTATTTTACATCAATTTCAACCCTAGCCCAACATTGGCCCAAGTTAGCCCAATTTGACCTACATTGGCCCATTTACCAAATAAACCCAAATTCAACCCAATTCAAACCCAAACCACCTTAAATCTATTTCAAGTTATTCATGAAACATCCCTAAACCAAAACCAACAACTATTTGGCCCAAACCTCTACAAAAATTCCCATCCATGAACACATCCTTAAACTTAAAAGCCCACTTCCCTTAAACCTTCTTAAAAGCCCATTTCCTTGAAATTCAAAAGCCCAAATCTACCACTAAAGCCCACATGACATCTCCATTTGTCATCCATTTAATTAAATCCATTACCTAAGTCCTAAAGTCACCATCAAATTATTCCAAATCAAGTTTCATACAAATTTCCATCAAAACATCCAAAATTTCTTAAAACCCTTTTCATGAAACAAATCGACCTTTTCCCAAGACAAATGAAGCCATGAACAAGCCATTCTCGAAGCCACATGAAGCCATGAGGGCTTTGACTTGTCATTAGTCCATTTATGGCAAGAAGAGGGAGTTCTTTCTTAAACCTCCTTTAACCCTTTTTTACCTTAATCATGTCACACACTAAACCATGTTTAGCCACCTCATCATGGATGGAGACTTCACCATTCCTTCTAGGGCTGACCTAAATGATTCCCTCGGCTCAAAATCGGAGCTTGGAAGGGTGCACCAAGCCCAAAATGGTGGGTTGACCCAAACCGAGCCAAAGTGAGCCTTCTCCCATTCCATTTAAATCAAACTCCTTTACACATGTCAAACCTCGATTGCCTACACTAAACCCCGGCCACGACCCATCTGACCGAGATGGTGACCATTGCTAGCCGGCCGGCCACCGGGCCGCCGGGAAAACACCATGGCCGAGAGCTCGCATGTGAGCCAACATTGAAATTCTCACTTGCTGAGCTGCCCCATGCCTAGTGGTCACCATGGCTGATCTTCTCCTCACCGGAGCAGGCGATCCCAAGCCCTAACTCCCTGCGAGAGGCCTTCCACCCTCTCTGACTCAAACTCCACCCCTCTCGGCCATGAGAGGAGCTGAAACAAAACCTTAAGGAAACTGCGCAAAATCACTCCGGATCACTCTCTACACATAGAGCACACGATCCCCGGCTGAATTCCAGCCCCGATTCCTTCTGGCGAGCCGATTTTGAGCTCGAACTTTAGCCAAAACCGGGACACTTCTCCACGGTGAGCCAATTCCCAAATTGATTGGCTCTACACCTTCACCGGACCCGAGGGAAGGTGTCCACCACCAAAAGCCCCATCTCCGGGCCACCCGGTTGCTCCGGCCTCCAAGCTTTGTGATCGGGCTTGGTCGAAATCATATCCGGACAATTCACCGGACCGGGAGACTTCATGCGGAGCTTGCGGGACCCGATCGAAGGTGCAACAACTCTCGGATTGAAGCCACACTTCTACGAGCCAAGGTATGAGCTAACTCTCCATCCCGAGCTTACGGAGATTCTTCATTTCGAATGCCTTAGTTTCAATGCATGTTAGCCGTATAGATGTGTTCGTCTCTTGAGACGAATCCATAGAGCATAAGAACATGAAAATCCATTGAGAATCGAGTGAGATCTTAGGGATTTAGTGTGGACGGCTCTCGGGTGAGAACACTTGGGGACGATGAACGGATGCCGTCCATTCGATACACGCGCGCACGGACGGCCGGAGTTGCGTCGGACCGGGAGACGGTACGAGAACCGCGGGGCCGGGCTGGCGACTCGGGTGGCGGCGTCGAATGGGAGCGCGACGCGTGTGCGTTCGGAGGCTGCCGAGGTTTCGGCGGCGCCGCGTGGATAAATAGAAAATTAGGGTATTTTCTTATTTATTTAATTCCTAAACTTCAAAAATCCATATCTTTGTGTAGAAAAATCACAAAAATAAAATAAAAATACCCCCTTGCTCGGTGAACGAGAGGAGAATAATGTGGAAAAGAAATCATTTAATTTAATTAAGTATTTTATTTTTTATAATTTATTTACTCTCTGCATACATTTAATTCTCCATGCATGTATACAATTCACCATGGCATGAGACCATAGGGCTTTTGAAGCCTCTGAACTTGGGAACATTCCCTGAATTTTCCAAGGTCAGAGGCCATCTCTGTGAAAAGTTATTTATTTTTCAAATGCATGTTGCTGTTTTGAGTATTTTAATTCCAAAAATTAGCATGTTGTGAAATAAATTCTAGAAATATTTGGTGATGTTCCTTATGACCGAGAGAACCCTAGGAAAAATAGGACTTGAGTTAATTCACTCGGATTAACCCTAATTGGCTTAAACACCCAAAATAGGTCTTTAATTAATTAGAGTTAACCAGGTATCAAATTGACTTGAAATCAATTCTCCACTGACCTTTAGGATCAGAGGAATCCACCATAAAAATTTGAGGTCAATTGGACTTGGTTAGCCCCACTAATTGGGTTGATTAAGTCACTTAGCCATTTTAAACTTTAAAAATTCATAACTTTTAAAATACTTTTTAAAAATTCACCAAATTGGTTTTGGAGCCTCTCTGATATCAGGGGAACCTAAGAAAATTAAAATTTCAATTTTCTAAAAAAGTTGATTTTTAATAATATTTTAATATTTTTAATAATTAAAAAATAATAAAAATCACAAAAATAATAAAATTCACCAAAATGTCACATTTTGAATTTTAATCACTTAGGAACAAATCCCACATTTTTCCTAAGTCTATTTAGTGAGATATTAAATTTTAAAGCCTAGGGTAATTTTAAAATTAAAAAAAATGTATTTTCTAGCATTTTCACTAAAATAATTATTATAAATCATAGAAAAATCAGAAAATTGCAAAATTTGTTTCTCTGGTTTCCTTGATATTAGAGAGATTTTTGAAAAATATAAAATCCATTTTTCAACATTTATTTTATTTTTAAATTAATTAACACTCCAAAACTCAAAATAATTATAATAAAAATAATATAATTCAAAAAATCACCAAAATTGGTCCAAGTGCTTCTCTGGTCATTAGGAATGTCCCCTAATTTTCTTAAGGACAGAAACTTTCCCTTGGTCATGTTATCAAATTTTCCTTGAAAATCTCTATTTTCCACCAAAAATAATTATATAAATAAATTAAATACAGAAAAATCACATTTTCTCCTCTCATGTCTTTATTGACATATGAGTGAAGTCACATAAAAACTTCAAGTTCATTTGAGTTCAATTTAGTGAGTTATGAAATTATTAAGCTTAAAGGGTAAAATGGTAATTAAAATCTTTAATCCTTAATTAAAACTTTAGGTTTAATAAAAAGTCAACAAGTAAAATATTTGATCTTAATCTGATTTGGATGATTGAAATTTAAATAATTAAAGGGTAGAAACCCATTAAATAATTTTAAAATGATTAAACTTTAATTAAATAATAGATTAAATTTGGAGGAATAATGAATTGGAATTATTAAAATAAGGGATCTTTATTAGGAAGAGATTTATTCTTTAATTTAAAAATCCCTAAATTAATTATATCAACTAATACTCAATTTTTAATTAAAAGGATAACTCAAATTTAAAATATTAAAAGACTTAATTAAATTATTAAAATCTTTTGAAATTTCAATTAAAATTAAAAATAAAGTAAATTAAAGATAAATTAAATTAAGATTAAATTAAATTTAATAATTAAATTAAATTAAATTAAACAATTAAATTAAATTAATTAAAATTAAATTAAATTAAATTAAACAATTAAATTAAATTAAATTAAATAATTAAATTAAATTAAATTAAATAATTAAATTAAATTAAAATAAAAAATTAAATTAAATTAAATAATTAAATTAAATTAAATTAAATTAAATTAAATTAAATAATTAAATTAAATTAAATTAAATCAAATTAATTAAACATCAAATCAAATTAAATTAAATTAAACTAAATATAAAGCAACTTGAACAACTATTCAAATTTAAACCCTTTAACTCAAATCAAATCATTTGAATACTAATTTACCCTTGAAAGCTTTGATTAATATAACTCCTAAATAGAACATTAAATGAAGTGTTATCTCACTCATAGGATATTCGAATGTCCTAGTTCACTGAGCGAGTTAACAAGACTTGAAAACCTCGGATGATCGATTCATTTATATAATTAAATTCATTTGGACTTAAAACAATCCTAGAAATATTGAAAAGATGTTTAAGATTCTTCTTAAGCACTTCCTCGATATGATAGGATATTTATAAGAACGATTGAATTTGATTATTCTTTGATGAAGAAAATCGTCCTTAAACCAAAACCCAAAGAACCTAGACGTCATAGGAGATGACTAGCTATAGGATTAGGAATTTGGTAGAAAACCATAACCTTTCCCTTAGCTTTACCTAGGAACTTGCTTAAATATTCTAATTGTGTTTTAAGTGCAGCTTGGGATGACGGGAAGACCCTCCGGGTACGCTTTTATTTTATTGCAATTTACTTTCTTGCAATTTACTTTATTGCAAATGCATTTTACTTTTCTTGCATGATAAAACAACAGTTGCATGAAAACCCACACCTTTAGGATAGCCCTTAAAACTGAAACCAAAATTAAGTTAAAAGTCATTGCAAGATAAAATTCACCGCCACAACATTTCAAAATATAAAACAACTCAAAATTTAATCACAAACGAACACAAAACTACAATTACAACTAAATTAAAACGTCTGTTGGATGATCGGGAATACCTCGGATGATGTAACCTACGTGTTGCTAACGGGATTTCCCACGGTCTAAATGAAAGTGTGGAACTCATTCGGTTGAGTTTAGCAAATTCATACTGGACTAAGTGAATCCGATAAAAATAATGATGCCGGAAGGATGGAACCGTGGGATCTTAACCGGTGTCGTTATAATCAACTTTAAGATTTGTTTTAAATAAAACATAAAAAACACCTGGAAATTAAGATTTTCTCTAAACCAAAACACTTTTCTCAACTCCCGATTTATGGTTTCTAAAACTAAACCTCTGCAACAACAAGGAGCTCGGAGCATGGTGAGCGGCACGACCATCGTCATCGACAAAACACCGAGTCTACTTCAGCAAAACTTTCCTAGAATTAAAACAACCAAGCCATAGGACTTCGAGGTAGCTTGCACTAGTGCAACATAAATCCTCGACTCTTCGTTAGGCATTTGCATTGCAAATTAAGCCCTAACCGGTCTTAGGATTCCGAGGTAGTCGTCCGATACGACAATAAACCCTCACATCTTCTAGAGCTATTTGTTTGATTTTATCATACAAATATAAGCCCTAATTAATTGAAATTGGCAAGATTGAAATATCAAATAAACATTAGGACTTTCCTAAATTCAAGACAAACAATAGGATAGTCGGGAAATTATCGAAGTTCACTTCGAATCGGTGATTTCTCCTACCTCTCTTCCTTTGGATTCACAAAACAAAATGTTCCAAAATTTGATCCATTCCCTATTGAAATTCCAAAATTCAATCTTTGAAAACCTTAAACTTTGAAATTCTTGAGAGCGAGAATTATTGATTATTATCGAGAGTTTTCTTAGGTGATTCCCGTCACTTAAGATGTAATTAACTATAGGGGCTTGCCCTTATAGGGAATTTTAAAGAACCCGAGTAATATAAACCCTGTTTGATACTTTCATATTAAGCGGGGAATTTGTCGAGCTTATAAAATTGGTTCGCAAACCAAACGGATGTCACAAAACTTCTAGTTTATTTGATCGAGCCCCACCATCGAGCGGTGTGTCTATCCTTAGGGATAGATATACGGTTTGTGGTGCGGTGCTCGTTTATATAAACTATTTGGGGATGTGAGATCGGTTTAATCTCATATCTTAAAACTTTCAAATTTAAAAATTATTTTCAAAATCAAATACTACTTTCTAAATTATATATATTTAAATTAAATTTAAAATAAAAATTCGCCGCACAACTTCTGTTAGGCGACCACTTTTCAAAATAAAACACGACCTAAAAATATGCCGACATTCCTGTTCTCTTCCTTCGAGGTCAGCACCTAAATTCCGACTCTCATTCGAGATCGATACTTAAATTCGATTTTCTTTCGAATTGATACGTAAATTTCAATTCTAAATTTCCTAAACTGGTACCTAAATTCCAGTTCTCTTCTTTCGAGGTCAGTACCTAAATTTTGACTCTCATTCGATATCGATACTTAAATTTCGATTCTCTTTCGAATTGATACCTAAATTTCAATTCTAAATTTCTGAGGCTGGTACCTAAATTCCAGTTCTCTTCCTTCGAGGTCGGTACCTAAATTCCGACTCTCATTCGAGATCGATACTTAAATTTCGATTCTGTTTCAAATTGATACCTAAATTTCAATTCAAAATTATGAGACAGGTAACTAAATTCCAATTCTCTTCCTTCGAGGTCAGTACCTAAATTATGACTCTCATTCGAGATCGATACCGAAATTTCGATTCTCTTTCGAATTGATACCTAAATTTCAATTCTAAATTTCCAAGACTTGTACCTAAATTACAGTTCTCATTTCGAGGTCGGTACCTCAATTCCGACTCTCCTCTGAGATCGATACCTAAATTTCGATTCTCTTTCAGGTTTGATGCTTAAATTTCAAATCTCATACTCTCGAGATCAGTACCTAAATTCTGATTCTCTTCCTTTGTGAGGTCGCTACCTAAATTCCGACACTCATTTCTAGATCAGTACCTAAATTCTGATTCTCATCCTTTTTTATGTCGATGCTTAAACTCTAATTCTCACTCCGAGGCTGGTCACTAAATTCCAGTTCCCTTCGTAATCCCGAGGTTGAAATATAGGTTTCAATTCTCATTTCAAATCCAAATTTCAAATTCAAAATTAGAGCCCAACCAAAGTTTGAAACTCTTTGTGACACTCTCATGAACATTTAT